>STHB01000010.1:12654092-12737463 GCA_018908115.1 Anopheles rivulorum
GGAGGGAGAAAAGGAGCCGGGTGGGAGGGAAGGGGGATGTAATGTGTGTGTTTGTGTGTGTAGGCGCCACTCGTCGTTAGGTCGAGTAGTAAGAAATGTTCGGAAGCTTACAGGGAATTTGCGTGTGTGTGTGTGTGTGTGTGTGTGTGTCCCTCTCTCCGTGTGTGTGTGTCTGTTTGTGTGCCGTTATGTATGTACGATCATTATCGGTTGCTTTTGGGCAAGTGGAAAAGTGGTTGGCCTGGTGAGTAAACTTTTACATTCCGTTCCCCACCACGCCCTTTCCCGTTCCCATTCCCTTCCCTCCCTTCCACTACCCCACCGCTTGGCTACTCACACAGACCTCCGCGCCGCAAGGACGTCATATGTACACGCGACCGGGTAACGAAAAGCATGAATGAACGAAGCCATGAATGAATTCCGTACCGGAACCGAAGGGTGGTGCGAAGAGGCATGCTGGATGGGTGGGATAGGAGCGATGAGAAGGTTTTTACGTGGGTGAACCAAAAAAAAAACAAGCGTACGCAGCCAAGTCAGCGTGGTTTTGCGATACACATAGCAGGGCCATGTTTATGTATTTCGCGGATTGAGTTGTAATACGTTCGCAAGCGTGTTTTTTTTTGTTTTGTTGCTACAGCGTCATCCCAGCAACATTGAAGAATTGGTGACATGAAAACACGCACACACACACACATTTACCGGAAGTTGGGTGAAATGATTGAATGGAGGAAGGTGAAACTGCCGGGTGGTGATGCGGCAGTCGTCCGACATTGTGTGCAAACATTTTAGCGCTTAAACAATTTCATTCATTCTCGAACCATTGGTACATCCCGGAACAAAAATGGGTTCGCCCCCGAAAACTAACACTATTTTTTTTTTCTCCTTTCTTTCCGTTTTTTCTTTGGCTTGGTGCGCTGGTGCCGGTGTGTAGGTGGCTATGCAAACTTTCGTCAGTCATTTCCGGAGTGGTGCGAGGATGAAGTCATCAACGCGAACCTGCAGACGGGCTGTGCGGCAACGGAGCAACTGATGGGATTAAGGTAAATAATGTAAAGACTTTTGGTTTGGAGGTATTCGGAAGGGAGAAATGTGTTCTTTCTTGTTTGTTTTCTTCGCGATATTCTCCCAATTTGTTAGCACAATTTGTTAGTTAGAGTTTAGTTAAATTTCGAGCACATGGATGTCCAATAAGCAAAATATAAAATTATATTATAACAAGCACAATGTTTCATGTTAACGGAAAACCTTCAAACAAACAAAACTCAGAACAGTAAAACAGCCAAGTAAATCAAAATCAAAATGTAACGCTCGCCCACACGTGGTTAGCAACCTGTCAACTGCGTCCGCATGCAGCCAATGTTATGCGCACAGTACGCAACCTAATTTCGTTGATGAACAACGAAAGCAGCACAACAACCACCAATCTCGCTGTTTTTATTTTTACAAAGAATCAAAGTAATGTGAAACCATCGAATGATGGTAAATTGTTATTATACCTTCCTTCTCGCTCGTTTACTAGCAGTGGCAGCAGCGTTTCTTGCTTCCTACAAAGTTATTAAATTTCTGCGAAGGTGGCAACAAAATAGCGGCGCATAATGCTGCCAAAGGAAAGGTTAGCCACCTGGGGACGAGGGGGGGGGGGGCGGTGGGAGGCTAAGAAGGCGGAGAAAGTGATGCCAGTTGTAGGTTGACAGGTGGAAGGATATATTTATATTACAGCACGGCTACTACCACGCTTCAAAAGGGACGCCAACAATTCAGTTCGTTCTTTTTTCTATCCCCATCCTGTGTACGTGTTGGTGTGGTTCGCTTTACTTTTTCTTCTTTCGGTGTACGCGAGTGAGAACAGAGTTGAAGGCTGCGTGCTTAGAAACGACTACGATGGCGAAAGTGGGTGGGATGGTGGATACACCCCACTCACAGCCCACGACGACCCAGCCTTTACCTCACGGCGCGGTTCATCGTCTACCATTTATTACAACCGCGCGCAGTTGTTACATGAGTCTGTCTCTTGAGTCTGCATTTGCACTGTCTCTCTCGCTCGCGCGCCATATTTGTTTCTCGCTCGCTCCACTCGCTGCGCGTGGTGAGCTTCATTGAGTAGCGCACACACAGCCACACAGAAGCGTTTAAGGTTACTACGATGCGTTTGTTTCTGCTTTCGCTGGCGCTCGTCAATGGTTCCTTCGACCAGCGTGCGTCGAATCCAGTCCGTCAGAGTACGTTCGGCCGGCTACCACACCGGAAGGTTAATGACAGACCGTTCGCAGCCACGTTCGCAGTCTTGTGTGTCGCGTCAATGTGAAGAACGGCCGTCCTCTGGGGGACGCTCGGTGGTGGTTGCGTTTGAAGCAAATTTCGTTTACCATGGCATAGGCGAAGTGTGCGGCTTTTTCTCTAGTAGCGTCAGATGAACCGTTTACACATATCATAGTTGCTTATGGTAGATTTATGGTTAGGTGTACGTGTAGTGTGACAGATAGTGAGTGAGTGTGTGGTCAACGGAGGAGACAAGTGAAACACGCGCCGTAGAACGTGTGATACAGCACAAAATGCGAATGTGCGTAGCAAGGAGGTGAGCAAATGCTGGGTGATTAATAGGGCAACATTTTCCCGTCCGTTGCGTTTCGCTGTGTGGCATATCACCCGAAGTCTGCGCTCACGCATTTTTGTCCGTGATGATACGTGTACCGGTGAGAAAGTCTGTACATATCCCCCCGTACGTCCTAGACGGTGGTGATGCCAAGCGTACCGCGTGCCGTGCTACCGCAGTTTCCGGTGAGGGATATACACGCTAAACAACAGCAGTTTTCGGAATAAAACACATGAATCTTGCTCCAACGGCAGTGACGCTTGGCGATGGAGACAGAGCAACATCGGCAGACCCGGCGGCAGCAACCGAATCAGCAATAACGGCGGCATGTCTCAGGACGATCGAAACACCCGTTGTCAGACGCACAGGCAGTTTGTATAGCTTTCGCACCAGCCGAAGGTAATTTACACCGGTGTCCCGATGGGTGAGAGACAGAGAGCGAGAGAGAGCGCGAGAGAGAGAGAGAGAGAGAGAGAGAGAGAGAGAGAGAGAGAGAGAGAAAGAGAGAGAAAGCGAGAGAGAGGAAAAGAGAGAGAAAGGAAGAAAGAGGGACCTGATAAAGCTGTCCCGGTAACATCAGTCGATGTGTGATACATGCCACTTAGGAGAAATTAATCATAATAGATTATTTTAAGATAGTTTGATGTAGTTTACCGAAACCACAGTAATACTATAGTATGCAAAACTAATTAAAATCAGAAGAAAAAAGTTAATTCCATACCGTAAATCATATTTTTAAATTACCACAGCGACAAAGCAAACAACGTTACTCAAAATGTCCTTTGTTCAACGCCTACTGTTGTTCCATACATCTTTGCTTCAATTAAAACTTTTCTTCATAAAATCTACTTTACGCCTCAGTGTATGCAACGCCCACAACAAACGTTCTTCGTGCATAGAAGTGTCTAGTTTGAAAAAAAAAATGGAATGTATAAACCTTCTAACGAGAAAAAAAAATGAATTTTACATTACTTTAACATAATTAATTCTGGAAATTTACAATACGTATAGTTAAACTTAAAAAGTTATAGACCTTAGTTCATATTAATTAAACCCTATTTTATTTATGGATAAAGTTTGTAAAAAATACTTGTAAAAAGTAATTTATTTTTTTATCTATTTTATTTTTGATTAAGACGGCTAAAGCCGTTTTGTCCACACCGCTTGTGCAGACTATAAAAAACTAATTTTGGCAAACATTTATTACTTTCTACTATTTCATAATTAATTATGCAAATTTCCAATAAGTACAGTTAAATTTACAAACTTTAAGACTATAATTCTTATTAATTAAAACATCCATTCATTTATTAACGGATAATGTTGTTAAAAATATTTCTAAAAAGTAATTTTGGCAAACATTTTTTTTTATTTCATTAAGTAGATTTTAGCAATGAAAACGAATTAAGGGTCGGAAAAATTAATGTACAAACAAATTTATACTATTGTGGTTTATTTGTAGTTATAAGAACATTTGTTTGAATCATTAAAGAATAAGTAGAAGCGCCTTATTCTACAATAAGTTATTGTAATATAGCAATTAAACCCACTTTAAAACCACTCTGGTGACAAACGCTTCACTAGAATGAGGCAAAACAAAGCATTGCTGCTATACCGATTGCATACTTTCAGGCTTATAATATAAAACGCCATAAACGAGTAAGCAGGAGAGAAAGAGAACAGGAAAACATTAAACATTACTACCATTTCCACTTATTATAGAACTTTTTTTTCTGTTTATTACCATGAAACAACATCTATGCTGAAACGATTTTGCGTAACACTTTAAGTATTTCATGCTCTTAACAGTCTTTTTTTTCTCTCTTTAATCCCGTACCATTACAGATCGCTCCGCATTTCGATCCCATTTTCGGACTCGGCGTGCAGCAGCAGTACCGAGTCGTCCGATTGCGAAAGCAGCACCAACTACCTATCGGAGTCGGCCGTAAGTGTCGAGCCGGTGGAAATACTGCCCGGCCTCTTCCTTGGTAATGCATCCCACAGCGAGGATCTGAAGTCGCTGAAAAAGTACAACATTAAAGTAAGGATTCGCATAAGCGATGGTTGTGTGTATTTTATTCAACTAAACTAATTGAAAATTGTGTTATTTTCCTTCCCCAATCAATTGTGCAGTACATTCTGAACGTGACACCGGATCTGCCGAATGTGTTTGAACGGGACGGCCAGATACGCTATCTGCAGATACCGATCACCGATCATTGGTCGCAGGCCGGTGACCTAGCGAACCATTTCCCAGATGCGATCAAGTTTATCGGTAAGAGGAGAAACAGTTTTTGCCTTTTCCATCCTTCCTTTGCTTCGTTGCTAACGTTTGTACTGTTTGCCATTTTGCAGATGAGGCCCGTTCGAATGGCTGCGGTGTGCTTGTACACTGTTTGGCCGGTGTGTCCCGCTCGGTGACGGTTACGCTCGCTTACCTTATGTTCGCCCGGACACTCTCGCTGAACGATGCGTTTCTGTTGGTGCGCTCGCGCAAACCGGACGTTTCGCCCAACTTCCACTTCATGCAGCAGCTGCACAGCTTCGAGCAACAGCTGAACATCGACCCGACGCAGTCAGCTTCCGCCAAACAGGCCCTCTACTCTGCGTCCTCTTCCTCCGCTGCCTCGTCCTGTTCATCGTCTTCGGTTGGCGCCCATGGAGGCGGTGGCGGTGGAACGTCCTCAAACGATGGTGGTGGTGGTGGTGGTGGACATTCCGTATCTACCACCCCATTTAGTGCCAGCTCGGTCGGTTCGTCCGGTTCGGGATCGGCCGGTATTGAGCCGTCGTCCCGTCATCACGCCAACGCACCACCGCATCATCATCCGCTGCAGCCGAAACATGCGCTGCACCAGGTACATTCGCGCCACGCCGTCAAGTACAACTGTGCGTGCGTGGAGGTCGAGTGCAAGTGTACGCAGGCGGCCATCGATCTGCTCGGCCCGTTCACGACCGGCATCTCGCCCGACTCCGGCATCGAGTTCGACCGGTGGACACCGAGCAGTAACACGCCGAAATGAGATCAGGCCGGCGAGGGTGGGCGGTTCCAACTGCCGGACCACTTCCTCCTCCCCGGCCACGATCATGCTGCCGCCACCGAGGACAGCACCTCCGATGCTGCCGGCTAGAGACCGCCCCCCGGTCCGGCTTTTCTTCACTGGAAACGTTTTTCGCTTTCGCACAGTCACGGCACAAACACGACTTGTTTGGGTAGCCCATTTGGGGATAGTTGCTCCACCACCCGAAAAACAAAACAGCCAAACAATGCGACAAAAAAACAACACACACACACACACCGATACGAACGTTCGATTCCCATTTGGGTCCCACAGGAAACAAAACGGACCATTGTCGGGTCTTGCTTGCTTCCCGGAACAGAATCAAACGATCGCGTGGGAGAAGGGATCAAAGGATCGACAAAACGCGTCTAAACGTTGTAAGTGTAGTGGTTTTGTTGGTTGTGGCAGAAGAAAAAAAAAACACACACACACATACAAATTAGTATGTGCTAGAGCCAATGTGGAATCATTAGTGTGTGTGTGTGTGTGTGTGTGTGTGTGGTGTTTACTTTTAGCGGTAGGACGATGGCTTTAGGGGCGGAAAAGGAAGACAGAAACCCGACGGGAATGTGGGTTATAAGACGAACGCTAAACACACATATATGCATAAACAATTACAACATAATATAACAGCCAACGGTATATAATATAGATGATATATTTATGTTAACACGTCTCGTTATACGTTACAAGTACATACCTGGCAGATTGAACCGATTATTTCCCTTTCCCCCCTCCCCCCCCTCCTCCCTCTCTCCCGCCCTTCCATTTATGCTCCATTAGGCGCCTTTGTATGTGTGTAATGTGTATTTTCCCGCGCCTTACCCGTTCTGTAGTTGTA
Organism: Anopheles rivulorum; assembly: GCA_018908115.1. Lineage (NCBI taxonomy): Eukaryota > Metazoa > Arthropoda > Insecta > Diptera > Culicidae > Anopheles > Anopheles rivulorum. The sequence continues at coordinate 12,660,589 of STHB01000010.1, forward strand.
TGTGTCTTGTTGTTGTAGAGACTGCCCAGGCCGCACTGTTTGTTCGATGCGCACCTCAGGAAGTAAGGGAACCACACACTTCCCTTCCATCTCCTCCCTTCCCATCCCTCCTCCTTCTCCTCCCAGGAGTTCCCTTCTCTGCTCAGGCATCCCTCGTCAGTGTTTCCACGTACTTTTTTGTAAAATGACTAATGGATGGATGGCAAGAGAGTGAGCAGCGTTCCAATATTGAAAAAAAAAGGAAAGGAAAGGCATATGAATCGCTCTTTTCCAATGGAAGAGACACTGTATAGATTGCATTTCGCACTTACTTGCCACCGCCCCCGTCTGGTTAGGTAGGAACAAAAGGTAACAAAGGAAGAAAGGCAAAATAGTGGGAATTGGGAAAAGATGCATTAATTACTGTTGTCGTTTGTCGGATGGATTTAATGGTTGGTTAGGCTTGTGAAGGACAGGACCGGCGAAACGTGTTGGCATTGTGAGTTGTCCGCACAAGATGCACTTTCGAATGGTGTGGTTTGTTTGTATTGTACCGGAAACTCATCGGAAAAGGGCAACATTTTGGCAAGGGCAAGTGGGGACGAATTTTGGAGCGCCGTGGTTTGTGCTTGCTTACGGAACAGGAATTGCATTGCAGGAAATGCGCGAAAGGGATTTTAAAACGTCGTGACCATATGAACTGTAAATGAAAGGAAAATGCACAAAATTGTTTGTTTTGTAGTGTGGCGTAAAAGGACGCAGGATCAAATAATGGGATAGTCAGATAAGGCAGATAGATTGCACGTTGCATTCCGTTTTAGATCCACTTTTATCTTCATCTTCGGTCTTCACCTCGGGTCAACTTCTCGGTTTTGTTGTTGTTGTTGTTTTATTTCATTGCAAACTAAAAACAAAACAATATTTATTGCCCAAAGATTTCTCTGCTGCTTTATTTGTTTTATTTCATAGTTTTTGTAATCAACTAATGGCTTCCAACTCTCCTCGAATGCCAGACAAGCAGCTCCAGTGTAGAAAGAGTGACAAATCGGAGGAGAACAATTTACTAGCAGAAGAAAATCATTTGAACAAACCAATAAAAAAATGAAAACTTTTGCATAAGTGGCGCGGCGGTATGATTACACAAAATCGATTTTTCAATCATTGTTCAACAGTGTGCGTGCGTGTTGTATCGTTGTGTACAAAAACATTGAAGAAATGTGAAAAATGGAACCATTAAGTTCAAATGGGAAATTAAAGCACTAAAAGGAAGCAAAATTCGGTAGTAGAAGAGAAGAGTCATGCTTGAATTTTTATCAACAATGAAAACAATTCAACTTTAAACAGAAAAGAAAAGAACGTTTGGGATAGAGATAAAACGCTGATAAAACTCCCGAAACATACACACAGACACGCGCATGGAAACAAAACGAATCCCAATGATGTATTCCTTGGTCACTTTTTTCCTCTTCCCGATTCCCATACGCCTAAAAGTGTGTCCCATCTGAGCAAAAAAAGAAACAAGAAAAAAGAAAACAAATTTACGACGAGACAGAAGTAGAAATTGATGAAGAGAAACAAAACAGAAGAAGCAGAAAAAAGCATTAAACAACGACTGTGAAAATTGTGAAAACCGACCCCGTCACGGTTCACCGCTGTTGCGTTCATCGGCTTTCGGTGCGCAACAGCAAGTGTGAACTGCAATGGAAACCTCCTCTTACAAAAATGGCAAACAAATTAAACCATGCATGCAATTTAGCAAGTGCATTTGTCACCACACAAACAGGCACACCGACACACCGCGGTGTGATCGTACAAAAGATTAGAACGATCTGTTTTTTTTTTTTGGTAAACCGTGGTAAAACAAATTTTGCAAAAAAACACGATCCGATAACGTGAAAAGAAAGTAATATTGATATTTATGTCAAGCGGCGCGAAGTGTGTGTCGGTGCATTTGGCAGATTTGGAACACAACAAACACACGTGAAACAGGCAGTTAATGAGAGTGCATCTTTGGGCATGCATGACAGATGTTGAGATACATCGGGCAAAAGCAAGCAAGCAAGCAAGCAAAACCACAGTTAAGCAAGCGAACAAACAAAGCCAAACAAAACAAGTAATAATAATAATACTATTAATAATAAAAATAATAACACAACTCTTAAAGCTCTGGCGCGTTTTTAGTTGCGTTTCATTTCTACGATGGGCATATACATTCAGGCTAACGAGAAAGACGATCAGCAAAATGTATACTGAGAATAACTACTCACACTTCACTCCTTACTGCTCACCAATGAGAAAAGCACCTAGATGAGAAAAACTAAATCTCACCATGAATCGTTTGTACGTGAGTAATGGTCACCTTCCGGTTCTCACTATGGTGAAAAGGAAAGCAAATTTCAGCTTTTCTTTTGGTGTTGTTACAATTCCCGTGCAAGAACTTTCTAATCTCCCTTGATAGCATCTATTTGGAAAACTAAAATTAACTAAAAAGGTATAGTTTCTTGCTAATTGTGGAGCATTTTGTCATAGCTGATTGGGGATTTTTCAACGAATAAAACAGGTAAACAAGTTGTCATCTTGACATATAGATGGCGCTGCAAAAATTAAATTTAAATTTTTGCCAGTTTTGTCCAACCTTGAAAACAAACGTGGATGAGTGTATACGATTCCCTCCCTCATGGTAAAGCAGCTATCTTAGTAAAAGAATATCACATGAGAAGAAACCGCAACTTAAGCATTCCCATTTTTAGATAACGTTTGTGACACGCACATGGCATCTCGTGTGTTAAATCATTATTGCAATAAATTGAGCAAATTAAATCCGATTCCCGGCCTTACCTTTTCGGATGATTGTGCATTAATTTTTATATGATAATGAAACACAAACGAATAAAAATTTCTTTTTTCATTTTTGTAATTTTCATTTTTATCTCAAATTATATTTTTACCATTTTCATGTCATAAAAGTGTTGTAACCTCTGCCGTTCCCATTTTTAACCATGCGCAACCCACACAACCCTTATCACCCTTTATCGTGTCTCCACAAATATTGCGCATAAGGCTTACTGCTAAATTTGCCTCATTCTCGGTGTCGGAAAGGGACATGGATTCCTTTATGTACAGTGGCGTACCGAATGCCTTCTTGCTTGTTAAATAATGTAAATGGTGTCACATGGTTGTTTGTAGTTGCTTCACCTTTCATTCCGATTTCTTAAATAATTATCGACTAAACTCATCTTTCCTTCAGCATCTGCTTCCTGTACAAGAGTAGTTTATGCATTTTTGCTTCTCTTCCTTACGATAGACAAACTTAGCTTTCTCTTTTTAATAAGTTATTTTATTAGTATGAGCTTTCGCACTGCATCTCGTTACACTTGCGACTGTACATATTACACACAACCGCACACATCCCACAGGATGTATTTCAACTGGGACTCAAACAAAACACACGACACACACACACACACATAAACACAAACAACCTCGAGCACCTGTGTATGTGGTGTTGGTGTTGGTGAACACTTCCCGCTGCGTGGTTACTTGATCATTTTTGTATGCATGGGTATGTGTGCGTGTGTTTGTTTTCGCTTCGCTTCGCACACAACGTAAGTAGTAAGTGTGTTCCTGACTATCCAAACAAAAAACAAACAGATTGTTAAAAATGTTAGTAAATCCTACTCCAGATTATTTCACCCTTCTGTACACACAACGGGCATTTTAAATTGTTTCTTTTACACCAGCGGCAACCGTGGCGCGTTTGTGTGCAGCTCCATCCTTCCCTGCGGTTCCTTCACTAAGCTTACTATGTCGTATTGATTGAAATGTGTATATGCGTTACAGATACAGCTTTATAGCACTTTATAGCAAAATACGATTCCCAAAAAAAAAAGAATAACTTATCCACACAACCAGGCGGACTTGAACGTTGGTTACCGCCTGTGGGTTGCTTAGTTAAAAATTGTTCATTGAAAAGTTCTTACATATATAATTACATCATTGCACCAGCGCACAAAACCTTTCCGGTTCCGGTTACAGCACAGGACTTTGCCATGATTATAGCGCTTGTTTCTTATTATTTACATACATATATATGTATATATATGCATATATTACACAGAAGTAGGTCTGCGCAATGCTTATGACACAAAATACAAGAGAATCCGTACGTGAGAGAATTATACAAAAAAAAAAGGAAACCATAAACTACCACATGTTTCACCCGTTCACAAACTCCTAACGAAGAAAAAACTATATTAATTTATAGATTTCTAATTGAGTGAAAATGTGTGTGTTTGTGTGTGTAATGTTTCCAACTTTTAGTAATTTGTATGTTAGTTGCTCTTCTCCAAATTACCACCGATTTATGCAATGCATCGTTGGAAAGCAAACAAGATAACCGAAACAGGAAAAACAGACTTGCGCTAATAAAAAAAAAAACAAAGTTTTGAGAAGAATATTATTATGAGATAGTAAAAGTCGAAGAAACGCAAAACATCGAAGACCAAATGTGTAAATGTAGTTGCTCACACACCGTTAACAAAAGGCTTACTACAGACGACGATGGTATTATTAGTGTATTACAGTGTAAAATTGAAATGAAACATAACTACTAAACCACGCCAATAAACCACTTGTTGTTCTCGTCGGACCGCACCGGAGAGAAACTCAAGTGCAAAATTCGGTACCGTCATACGTTTGCTTCGAGAGCGCATTCCTAAAATGGGAAACGGTGGTGTAGGTAGTTAGCCTACTACCACAACGTAACTAATAATAATTAAAAAAAAACAACTAAACATAAATCAGCTTTCCGGCGGTTACTATTCCTGTTGGCGATCTAAACGTTATCCCTTATAACCTTTCATTGCGCTACACAAACACAAACGGCTTGTTGCGTTGTAGCTGTGTGTGTTTGTGTGTATGTATAATTAAATTATTTCCAAAATAAAAAAAAATATATATATGCATATAGTTCGATTTCTCCTGCCTATTTTTCTCGTTCCCTGTGTCGCTGCTTCTACTTCACTTTTGTACTTTGTACTAAGGTGTGTTAGTAACACATGCTCAATATGCAATTCGCAAGCATCTTGTGTGCGTGTGACACCGGTCTAATGTGGTTCACATTCCCAAAGGGGGTGTTGTGTTCCCCCACCCCCGAAGCACGCCCTTGTGTTGCTTGTCTCGAATTTGATTAGTTTTGTCCACAATCAAGCGGTCACCGCTCCTTCACTTCTTGCAATTCTTTTGATATTCCGAGTGTTTTTATCTTTTTTTGATTTCACTTTTGTCGCGTGTCTGTGCTTCGTTGGTCGGAAAAAAAAGGGCAGACAAATGGGGCAACAGCGGGAAGAATGAATGAAATGGGTGCTTCTGTTGGCAAAATAACTCCTCCTCCTTTGCCTGCCTGTTTGTGTTGCCTATATACATTTATAAAAAAATATCCTTGCTTTGTGCTGTCTCAAAATTAAGTATTCTTTTCAATTACGCGAGTGTGTTTGTTTGTTTTCCTTTTACGCGCCAACGTACCATTTCCAAAGGCCAACGGAACAAGAACTGACGGTGTGAGCTGGGCGGGGGACCGATGTCACCCTTAACACACTTCCATCTCACGATGATTTCGTCAATCCTCGAAACCGTCAGAGAAAGTAGATNCTTTTACGCGCCAACGTACCATTTCCAAAGGCCAACGGAACAAGAACTGACGGTGTGAGCTGGGCGGGGGACCGATGTCACCCTTAACACACTTCCATCTCACGATGATTTCGTCAATCCTCGAAACCGTCAGAGAAAGTAGATGAATTTTAATTCTCTCCCCCGTCTATTGCTTCTTTTCTTCCTGAGTTATACACAACACATTCCATATTCCTGGCTGCCTTTACCTTCACAACAAGAAAGCTTGTTTCCTAGTGTTTAAGCTGCTTTGAAGTACAGATTTGTGGCAAAGACTCGACTTCATTTACTGCACAATTAATAAAGCTAAAGATATATATCGTGGGTGTTGACACTTTTTTTTTCCTTAACGACATGACCTGCATGTCATCTACGTTGATGATGATGATGATGATGATGGTACAGGGGGGATGGGGGACACAAACAGTTCATTTTCTCACTGGCTGCTGGGGCAAATGCACGATCACGAGGCTCTAGGGGAAATATTTGAGCGATTTTAAACGCTCCGCCGACATTCCACCCTCGCTGCGTAACTCGGCCAACGTAGGTGTTGCACTGAACGTGGTCGCTAGAACGAGAGCAATTTAAAATAATGATTAAAATTCGTTCGTGTGTTCGTGTATTTTCTAATGCTTTTTTGTGCGGAATACGAAACGAAGGCTTACTACTCAACTCTAGGTAAAATGAAAAATATCATCAGTTTTCTAAACGTTAGCTTTAGCCCTAAATGACTCTTTGCGTTTTAGACACAATAATTGAATTGATTTTAAAGCTCCAAAGAAACACAATATGGTTACAGTTCTCTTCTAATGCTATCATTTATTTATGTATAAGGTATTAGACTATTCAATTCCAATTTAAAAACGCTTCCTTCACATCTGCTGGCATCATACCGTATTCATTCCTACTTACTTATTTCTTCGGTCGACGTAAGTCCCTCGTAGTGGTTGTGATGATGCGAATGATGATTCGTTGGTGCATGGTCCGCCGGTGAAATGCTCCCACTACTGGTCGGATCTTTTGCGCTCAATTTACCCATCGTTCCATTGCTAATACCGGCCACTACGCCCCGTACACGACCACCGATACTGGACGAAGAGGAGGAAGAGTTGGAATTGTCGCCCGATTTAGCTTCCTCCGGTAGGTCGAGATCCAGCGCCATTATAAGCTCCCGGCTGATCGAGCTGCTAACATCATTGCTGCTGATCGTGCTGCTCACGGTGGACGTTCCACCGCCTACACTACACGCCGCCGTAGGCTCATCTCTTCTGCTTCCCTTGGACGCTAATAGGGCCGCCGACACGGATGATACTGCTGCCGAAGGCGAAAGTTTCGCAGAAGCTCCCGCTCCTGTGGTGGTGGTCGTCGGTGTTGAGTTCGTCGTCGAGGAAGCGTTACCTTCGGTGGAAGATTGCTGCTTACGTTTGCGGTACTCGGTAATGGAGAGTTTGCGCTTCGGCGTGATCGGTGCGCTCGGTGTACTTGCGCCTGTAGTGGACGTAGTGTCTGTACCGGATGAAGCTGCTACCAGGGCCGGATTAAGCCGCGGATCTGAACTGGCCGTCTTGGTGTATATCTTCGGATAGCTCCCAACGGCGGGCAAACCTCCCGGTGGGGTTGTTCCCGTCGGTGTTAGATTTCCGGCCACGATGGATGACCCGGTAGCCGTACTACCGAGGGTGGATAATGATTCGGTAGTGCCGAGTAGAAGCGATGACTTCACGCTGCCACTACCAACCAGTGGAGACGTCAGGGAGCCAAGTGTTGAGAAGCTCGTGGGGCGGTGTAGTGGTGCCAACATGGAGGTTCGTTCAAGCAGATTAGATACCTCCGAGCGGTACTGATAGATTCCACCAGCTGCTCCCGAAGCTACGTTCGACGAAGTTCCAGCTGATGGTGTGACGGCCGAACCAACGGTTGGATAATCTAGGAATGACGCAGTGCCTGTACCGCCCCGCTGATGCAGATGGTATCCGCCCAGCGTGCTGAGATGGCCGCCCGGTACCAAACCAGTTGACGGTATAGGCGGATCCGGCCGTAGCGTAGAGAACGATCGGATCGGCTCACTGCCAAACGTTGTTACCGATGGAATGACAACGCTTCCGCCAACCGCACTGGTGGCAGCCGCAGGAATCGTTTTTATCGTATGCAGATTACTAGCAACTACACTGCTTGGAGGTGGCGTTAACATGAGCGAGGAAGTCGCCAGCGTGGTCGATGATGCGGCAAGCACGGACACTGACGACGGTGGCAACACCATCACAGGCATCATCACTGTGGCATTACACGGCGGCGGCGGTACATTGTTTTCAGAAGCTGTACCTTCACCGCCAGCTGGTACATCCGTAGCTGCGGTCGTCTTTTGCAACGTTACGTTAACGGCATCATCCTTCATGCACAGGTCAAAGTTCAGCTTTACCTGCTTCTTGGCTGGGGCTGCACCTTCCCCTACCGCTCGCACTGCATTCGGTGGAGATACGCTGCAACTGCCACCCTTCTTCGATTTGCTCCTGTTGCGCGAGATCAGATTCATTATGTTCTCGGAGTGGAACGACGCGATCACCTTCTGTAGATCGGCAAGCTCACTCTGCTCGCTGTCTTCCGTCGCACCAGGTGGACGTGCTGGTGGTGTCTTGCTCGATTCTTCCTCCTTCCTACCATTGGCTACATTTTTGGGCGAGACACTAGCACTAGCTACCGTCGGTACCGTCCGCTCCTTGCTCTCAACTTTAGCCGGCTTTACCACCTCAGGCTTCACCGGTTCATCCTCCTCCTCCGCTATGAACCTAACGTCCCTTTCCTCCTCGTCTTCGTTCGAGCCCGGTGGACCTTGCCGCAGCACGCTGGTTTCCGACATCATTTCCAGCATCTCTTCCTCTACCTCGCGCATTAGCGCATCCTCGCTGTCCTCGTCCTCGATGCGCACCTTGCTGTTGCTTTCTTCCTCTTCCTCCTGCACGTATACCAGCACCGATTCCTCCTCGGCACCACCGTCCGTATCGTCGCTGGCGTGTTCACCTTCGTCGTTTACCTCCGCCGCACACTCGTCGTTCATTGCAGCTAGCCGTTCCTCGACAATGGTTTCCACGATCTCGTCGAACGTGGACGAAAACGAATCCATGCCCGCGGTACCATCGCGCTGCTCCTCTGTTTTCACTTTCTTGTCTTCACTCGTCACAGTGTAGCTGAACTCAACAGGCCTCCCCCCGTCCGCTTTCTTCCGTCCCGACGCTTCCACAGACACTGCCGCCGATTGTTCTTGCATTTTGAGCGGTTCTTCCGTGTTACCTTTCGCTTCAGGTCGCTTCCGTTCATCCGGCACGATGGCAACAGCTGCAGACGCTACTACCTGCACAGCGACAGAAGCTGCAGAGCATGCGCTCATTGCAGTGGACTCGACCGCTTTCGAACACTCTTTACCCTTTATTTCCACATCCGCAGATACTGTTGCGTCTGGTTGCGGCGGAACTAATAATGCTTTAGCCGCTTCTTGCTTAGCCTTCTCGGCCGCCGCCGCAGCACGCTTATGCTCAACTTCGTACGACTCCTGAACAATCTCTTCCACCAGATCGGCGAATTCTTCATCTACATCGTGTTCGATGTATTTTTGGCTTCCTTTGCTTGGTGTAGATGATTTGCTATCGATCGTTGGTTCCATTGGCTCTTCCTCGGTCTCACATGTCTCTACTAGCATTTCGCTGTCATCAGACGCCGGACACGTTTCCATCATGGCTGTGGAATCATTTTTCGCCTCGTGTTCCTCCACTATTTCCTGCTCCACTACCACCTCCTGTTCGACCACCTCCTGCTCCAACAGTTCGTCCTGTTCAACCATCACTTCCTGTTCTACCATTACCTCCTCCTCCGCCTGCTCAACCACCTGCTGCTCCTGTTCTTCCTCTTCCATCTGCTGTTCTACAACTTGTTCCTCCTGGATTACTTCAGCAGTACGATCTGTGTACAGTCCATCAACTGCTGCTGCTGGCGTATACTCGAGTTCCTTTTCCACTTGCCGAGTACTTGCACATGCAATCGTCGGTACGGGTGGTTCAACATTACTCGTTGATGGTTCTTCCACGACCACACTCGTGTCATACTGAATGTGCGCAGCCATTGCCAGCGGAATCGTATGGTGCGGTTGATGATGGATTTGTTGCAACAGTGGGTGATGATGGTGAGGATGATGAAGCTGGTGCGCTTGTGGCACTATCCCTACACCACTGCTGCCAAGATGCAGCTGAGGATGCACAGCAATCGTAGGTGATGGTTGCTGTTGGGCAGCCAGTACCACTTGTGCTGCTGCTGGTGACGATGCTGCTGGTGATGCCGGTGTTGGCGGTACTGTTACTGATGGCGTCACAGCACTTGCTGTCGGCATTGGTCCCGGATCGGCAAAGTGAAGCGGAGTTAGCATTTTCACCGGCCCGCTATTGTTTGGTGGAGCACGATGAGAGGAAAGATCCATCGCCTGTTTTTCCGGCGAGACGGAATGATCCCAAAACATTGTACCGCTGTTAGGTCCGCTGCTGTTCGGTGCACCACCAACTACTAAGTTGCCACCGTCCGTATAGCTCGCTGCGATCGGCGCATTCGTCGAAACAAACATTTGCTGCTGCAGATGCGGCTGATTTTGCTGTTGCGCAGAGTCCGTTGAAACAACCGCCGTTCGATTGTTCGTATCCGATGGCAGTGGATTTTCACGAATAACGCGACGTTTCTTTAGCGGTGTGGTAAAACCGTTCGGTGGCGGCGGCGAAGATGATGACGAAGAAGACGAATGTAAACCGACACCGGGTCCACCGGGATGTTCATCCGTTTCCTCCGATATTGCCTGCCGAAGCCATCGTTTCTTTACCGCGGCACTTTCCATCTTTTCCGGCGGACCGCTCGTAGTCGCTTCCCCGCTGGACGACACCATGGTTGGCCATTTGCCCGTGCTGCCGTGCTGGGTGGACGACACAGACGAAACTGCGGCCGATGTGGACGGGCAGCAGTTGGTCGCATTATCGTCCGGCTGGGGAGAATTTTGCATGATAAATTCTTCCACCTTCTTGGCGGCGATCATAATATTACCACCTTCTCCAGTTCCGCTCTGATCGTCAAAGTTCGTTTTCAAATGTAACGGCTGACGATGGTGAGGCAAAGCGGAGGCCACATCAATAGCGGTGTTTCGATCGTCTGTCGGTGTTGTCGCATAGCCGGAATCGGTCTGCTCCAGCGCCAGCTGATGACCGCTCAACCATTCCCGGCTCATGCTTTTCTTCGTTTTGGCCTTCGCCGGATACTTGAAATCTTGCTGGTCCGCGGGTACGGGTGATTCGAGCACCTGTCCAATAACTGGCGGAGACGGTGCTGCAGCGGACGGTGGCATTACCGAACCGGGCAGGTTTAATGGACGACCACCACCCATCAGCATGGTAGAAGCGGTTTCTAACGGCCCCACAGCCGCTTCAATCAGCATACATGCGGAACTCAGCATCGGAAGGCTACCACTTCCAACACCAACGGGCGGTGGTGGTCCGGCCATGCTCGTAGGCTCACCTCCAACGTTTGCCGAGGTGACTCCCATCAACTGTGCCGCACCACTGCTGCTGGTGGCCGATTGCGAAAAGGTTAGCAGAAGCTCCGCTGCTTTATCATAATGACTACCACCGTACACTTCCGCTTCCATTTGACTATTGGACGATGATTGCAGTTGGTGCTGATCCTTCTTTTGACCTTGATGTTGCTGCTGCTGCTGCACACGACTATTAGTCGCGGACTTTGATTTCGATCTGGACCGTGCGGCCGCTGCTGCAAGCTTCTTACGGCGCTGCTGAGTCGAGGACGCAAAATGCTGACTGACTGCCTTGCTCTTTTTCTTCTTCGATGAGCGCGTTTTGGACGATGACCGGATACTCGGTTTCCGCTTGCCACCACCACCACCGCTACTGCTGCTTCCACTGCAACTGCCACCGCTAGAGAAGGAACTGGTGTTGAACGTTGCTCCAAACGAATGATCGGCATTGATACCATCACAAGACGTGTTGGCAGATAGAGCACTACTGGACGTTGACAACGTGCCTGGTGGCCCACCGTCGATCGCACCATCGTCCGACAGGTTGCCTCCCGTGCCGGCGTTCGATGTAGAAATGCTGCGCCGTTTACTGCCCGGAATTGCAATGCCATCCTTCCGCTGCTCCTTCAGCTCCTGTTTGCGCTGTTGGGATTGCTCCATCTTCGCAAACGCTTTCACTATCGCTTCCATTTTACGCTCCTCGCGAGTCAGCTTCCGGCTCGGCTTTTCTGCTGCCTGCTTCTTCTCGGACCGTGTATGCTGCTGTTCACCTCCTGCTCCGCTACTTCGCTTACTTTTACCCGCAGACGAATGATGGTGTCCAGCATGGTGGTGATGGTGATTGTTCGGTGAACTGGACCGTTTCAATGGGGAAGATGTAACGGGTCCAGCGCTCACAATCGCTTGCTGTTGATCAAACACAGCAGCAGATTGTGCTGGTCGTGGAGGCGATTGTTGTTCCTGCTTTTTCTCGCCGAATGGTAACGAAGGCGTCGGTTCCGTTTTAATAGTAACATTACCACTTTCACCTGCTATAGTTGTAGCTGGTGGTTGCTTTTCCTCCGTCTCCAGCGACACAGGCGATTGTTCAAGCTTCACATCACACGGGATATGATCTTTCACCTCTTTTACGTCGCAAGTTGCTGTTGACGATGCAATAACACTAGCATGCAACTGTACTTCCTTCGAGTCCCAGAACTCTTTCTTCACCGAATCTACCACATCGACAGTGACACCAACGGGCGCTTCCGGCTCTTGTTTGATTTGTGCACTCTGCTGCGGAAACAGAACTGTTCCACTAATCTCTTTCGTTCCGACCAACGAAACTTGTGGCTGCTGCTGTTGCTGTACGGATTTATTCGGCGACAACAACAGTGAAACTGGCGAACTTCTCGAACCAGTAGCGGTTAGCTTTAGCGGTGAAGCAGGTGGCGAAGGCTTAACCTGTATCTTCATAACATCCTCCATGATTTCGAGACGGTGCAGTTGCTGCTGTTGCTGGATCAGCTCCATGCGTGTCCCATGTTCCAGCAGTGCCGCATCCAGTGCTGCCGTTCCGGGACGCGAACCGATACATCCACCACCGGATGCCATTGCTAGTAGGGCAGCTGCCGCTTCCGGTTGTTGCTCTTGAAAGTGTTGCTGTAGCTGCTGCATTTGTTTCTTGATCGGTGACTGGTGACTGGGAAGCGCTAACGGTTGCGGTACACCGGTATTTAGTGACATCAGTGGATTGGATGGAACACCACCCGTTAGTGGAGGTGTTTGCTGTGAGGGAGACTGCATCGGTGTCATTTGTGGCGGTGGTGAACGAAGCGGCATATTCACATCGTATTGATGATAGGGTGACGTTGGTGGGATCGCATTCGTTTGCGGTGGGGCTGATGACGGATGGTGGGGAGATGCTATTGGTCCTTGGCAATACATAAAGGGCGAACCCTGCGCTGCTGTGATTCCTTGCGGTTGCGTCGTTAAGGGCGAACCCATCAGCGGTGGACCCAAAACCATCGCTTGTGATGGTTGCTGATGTTCTTGATGTACGTTCGGTTGTTGTTGGGGCAACGGTTGCAGCATGGCGGTGGGTGTTGGTGGCGACATCATACATCCTCCTGGCTGACCAATACCCTGAGCCTGTGTTCCAAACATGGCATCACCCTCACCACCACTCGAGGAGATCGATCGATTGCGTCCATCGACTGACCGACTGGTACTATTATTGCGAGTCTTCTTCGATTTTCCCTTTCCGGGTTGATCCATAGGACTACTCTCGCCAAGCGCCCGTTTTGAGCCAACCTTTCCACTGCCCTTTGTAGCGATCGTTCCAGTAGCTCCAACCGGAACAGACGTACTGCCGGGAGCAGATCCACCCGGCAAACCTCCCATCGCTTCATTTAGCTGTGCAGAATAGGCACAATCCTTTATCAAACCGCATGCACACACATTCGTTACAGTGGTGTGCGTAAGTATGACGACACCGCCCATACGGTGAATCAACTGTTCGTCGTGACGGATGGTAATCTCCGTGTTCGATTTAATGTTTGTCGTCGCCACGATGTATAGATGCACCACACCCTTCTCGACGCTGTGCAGCAGCTCCGCATTCGGTCGGCAGGATCGTCGCACAAACCGGGCATCGTTGCCGTACGTGCGCGTATCTACGCACAGCTCCATTCCGCCACAGCCGGCGGCTGGCAGCTGGTAGAGAAATAGGAACGGACCGGCATTCTTGTTCTGGCTCAGCTTACCGTTCGCGGCCATGTTAAATAGCGACTGTAGCTGTTTGTGCTGGGTGGTAAGCATGTACTTTCCACGCACCTCAATAATCGGTGTCCGTGGCTCAATATCACTCGTGCCGATGAGAATTTTTCCACCCGCGTGTGGTACGGTGGTACAGCGCGGAGGTTGATTCACCCCACCCGGCACGATTAGCAGCCGGCTGTCTGTTAACAGGGGGTTCTGTGCCTGCAACTTGGCGAACGCCTGCAAGCGAGCTCTCAACTCCGGCGAATAGTGATTGGTTGTGGCACGCTCGTAACTGTCAATCCAGGTCCGTATCATGTTCATTAGCTTTTCCGTGCTCTGCTCTGCACTTTTCGATTTTTTCTTCGATGGTCGCGATGCTGCGGCCGTTGGAGCACCAACGGGAACGGCGCGTAGCTCTTTGCCAGCTACCACACGCTTGCCTCCATTCAAGCGACTGTTAAGGGCCGTTTCCGCTTTTTTGCTCAGCTTTTTCGACACTCCACCGCTACTATTGCTAGTATCACAGTACATCGGTACGGACGATGTTGGCATGGGTGCGGGCAGACCACCACCACTCAGCTGCGACATGGTGAGTGCCATCGGGGCCATGGTTACTGCTCCTGAATCCATCATTGTTCCACCCGACGGCACTATCGCACCCGGCAATGGTACACCTTCACTACTACCACCCATCACCAATGTCGATGATGCTGTTGTCGAGCTGTTCGGGACCATATTCAGAGCAGTTAATACGTTACTGCTATTGTTGGTGCCTCCAGCCAGCAGGGCATTCATCGGCGTGGAAGATGAAACACTGTCCGATTTCTTGCGCGAACCACCGATGCCACCAGATTTAGACTTTTTCGAACCTCTCGTGGGCGTCGCTGGAACAGCATGGTTTGCTACACCCGACCCATTGCTCTGCTGCAAATGTCCCGGCAGCTGTTGATGCGACATAACATCGTTGTACTGATACTGCTGGTGATGGCCGTACTGTTGGTGATGATTACCGCCCTTCACACTCAGCGGTGGTGTCGGAGGCAACTGCTGATTTATACCGGATGCTCCTCCTGCTTCCGTTAGCGTTACTGCCGACGATGACGTTGCGCCCGAAACTGTTACATTATTGTTTGCAAAAAACAGGCTCTGCTCTTTGCGCTTATGCTGCTGTAGCTGGCGTGCCCGCGCTTTGTCGACAGGACGGGGCTGACAGAGTTCACAGTTGTACTCGTCCGGTATATTCATCCGATCGATTCCCATACAATCAACATGCTGCCAGGCGCTGTTGGATAAGCAAGGTAAAAAGTTTTGGTGAGTACGCTAACACGCTCTAAATGTACAAAATGTCTTCTTGGTAAATTGAAACGAATACTTACGAGCATTTATCACAGCATATCATATAACCATCGTCATGCGTCAAATCACAGATGCAACGCGTTACGGAATCATCTTCACCTTCACCCTCCGGAGCCGTATCCGTTTCCTCGCCGAGGTCATTATCGTGTCCTGCACGGGAACCAGTACTGATTACCGACTGTGCATCATCATTATCATCGTTGGCACCCGGACGGGCTGTTGACAAGCCTCCCTTCGCCTGATACAGATACTCAAATATGTTGCCAGAAGTTCCTTTTGCGTTTCCTAACAATTCGTTGGCCACAGCGGCTGATGTTAATTTCGCCAAGTTCATCTGCGCCATTGGTATCAGTATGGATGAACTGGGCGCACCGATATTGGACGGCACTGACGGTGCGGCCATGGTCGTCGGGGACGAATGCATCCCCGGCGGTAATGGCGATGACGTTATCATCGTTAAATTGCCCATATCGACACTAGTCACAGCAGAACCGGTGGCGGATTGTTGCACCATTGCATTCGAGGAAATATTTTGCTGATTGGATGAAATAATCCCCGAAGGAAAGGCGGCGTTACGATGATGCTGTTCTGTAGCGGTCGTCGAAATGGGTTCGCAGTAGGTGTGATCCTGCATTATGGCCTGCAGGATGTAGAACAGTCCAGCGGATGGATCCACCGGTCCTGGACGTACTTCGATGCTGTTTCCTTCGTCATCATCCCGGGCTGAGTAGTGTGTGGGATGTGCAATTGTATTTGTTGTATTGCACTCTCGCAATGGAATATTATCCGCGTACAGGATCGTTGTTCCTTCGACAGATCCACTGTAAACATGGGGAATGAAATGCATTAAACTATTAGCAATGGATGTCAAAAAGAAAACAATATTACAAACAATGTTCTGCGACACTTACCTCATTCTACGACCGTCGGTCGATCCGGATGAATCATAACGATGTCTACCCGCAACCACAGTTCCAGTAGCTGTGGATTGCGATGGATCGAACGAATGGTGTCGGTTGTAGATCTTCGCATTACTGCCAGACGTTTCGTGCGATTTTTGCGACAAACTCTGCAGTATTCGCGCTGTTGCCGTTTCATCTGACTGACCGTTCAGATAGATCATATCTGTTTCACTGGATGGGCTAGCGCCAGACTGTTGCGATCCAGCCGTCCTAGTGGATGCCATGCTCGATGGGGACGAGGCATACGCATAACGATACGGTGACGATGCTGTATGGTTTACTGGCGCTTGTTGTAAAGTCGGATGCTGATCTACTCCCGTCGGAAGCGTCTGATGCTCCAACGCTACGTAATGCTGGGATGCAACCGGGGGAGACGAAGCTAGAGGAGTATGTAGCTGAAACTGGCTACCACTATTGTGACGTCCACGTCCTCCACCAGCACCTTTGCCTGATTTCGATGATGGACTACCAATGGGTGGCGGGTTAATAACGTTCGACAGACTATTACTGCCTGGTGCGCTTTTTCCACTGGAATACTTTGAAACTGCATCGGCAAGCGTCTGCTGATCATATCCTCCAACAGTAGCGGCAGCTGTGTAGAGATTGTTTAATCCTTTATGACCACCACCTCCTCCTCCTGCTGCTGCTGATGATGAGATTGTTGACGAGTTTGTCGTTGTTAGCGTTGCCGTTGTTCCAAACACCCCAATGCTAGACGCGGAGCTCACAATGTAATTAGCCGTACTACCACCAACCGAGGAAGTAGTGAACCGGCCACCGGTCGGTGCTTTGCTAGTGAGCGAAGTTGGTACGTTTATCATCATCGTAGCTCCAGGTGTTTGTTGCTGTTGCTGCTGCAAAACGACCTGCTGCTGTTGGATTCCGCCAACACCAACATTGCCACTAATAAACGTGCTCTGTAGCTGTGGAGATTGCGTACGTGACTGAGACGATACCTGATGTATCTGTATCAGCTGGTTTTTGCCAGTTTTTAGCATGTTAACACCGGCGGTGCCAGATTGTTTCGATCCACCCAGGATGTGGTGAATTGGAGCCGTCAATTTAATGTTATTCAGCGGCACAGCTGTCCCAGAACTTATACTACTGCTACTGCTACTATTACTCGGGGCGTAGGATGACACCGGGATAATCATCTGCGCCTGTTGTTGCTGAATCGTTTGCGCATTGTGATAGACAGCTTGCGCGGTCGATGTTGGGTAAGAGGACGACGTCGGTACGGTTCCTCCCATTTGTTGCAACTCCAGTGACCCACCGGATGGCACAGATGCAGAGCCGCTATTACTCTTCATGTAAAACATCGACGCTGAAACATTGTTCGGTGCGACATTGGCTCCAATAGTGCTACCCCCCTTTTGCGATGATGAATTACTTCGGACTGTTTTTAAGCTCACATTAACCGCTGTCGATGGTTGTTGCGGTTGCTTCATGACGGCCAACGGCTTTAGCGTCACGTTCGACAGTCTTGGCTGCTGCTGTTGCTGCTGTTGCAACAGCTTAAGTGATGCATTCTGGCTGACCTTGCTCTTGCTCGTTACCGGGATCGGTTTCACGTGCGCAGTCACTACGTTTTTTAGCTCTATCGGTGTTCCACCAAACGTTGCTAACCCTCCACCACCGGCATCCTGAATCTGCCCGATCGCGTTGTTGTACTGAATCGCCTGTGGTTGCTGCTGTTGCAGTATGCGGCTACCATTGCTTAGCGCCGCCGTGGTTGTTTGACTGACTGTCGGCCCTCCACCACTGTTGGACGTTGGTATCCTTGTGACGAGCTGAATGTTTCGAGGCATCGTAAGCTTCTGCACCATAGTAGTTGTTGCCGAAGTTGATCCAATGCCACTGCCACTGTTGTTGTTGGTACTAGTACTGGTTAGGATGCCTCCGGCAATCGACACCGTCGGAACGTGCTGTTGCTGTGTCATTGAAACGGACGAGGAAGACGACAACAACTGGTGTTGCTGCGAACCGATGAACTGGTGCGGCTGATGGTTGTTGAGATTTTTCATCTTTGCTATCGGCAAACTGATCAGCTTGCTCGAGCTCAGCTTTCCACATATTGAGGTGTACACGTTTATGTTTTTCCCGCTAGAATCGATGTAATTGAATGTTGCCGTCGTTTGCGGCATATGTAATTGCATCTGTTGCTGCTGCTGCTGTTGTTGCTGAGGTTGCTGTCCCTTCGACACCAGCGTCACATTGCTTAGCACTTGCATACGATTGCCTATATCTACTGTGCCACCACCGCCCGACGCTGGGCTCTGCCCCGGTATCACATTGATACTGTTGCTCATCTGGGTACCAACGCTGCTAATGTTGCTGTTACTACTACTACTATTACTACTGTGGCTATTGCTGTTACTGGTACTTAGGGGTGTGGCCCCGACACTGCTATTATTGCTAAAATTACTGTTACTATTATTGCTGCTCAGCGTCGTCGACATCGTGGTCGTCGTCGCGGTTGCCGTCGTCGCACCGTAACTCGTGCAGATCATGTTGGAATACTGTACTGTGGTGGGGCCCGTACATTCGCCCCTCAATTTGAGTGCGGCCACGTTGGAAAGCTGCTGTAAGCCGGTGGCTGCCGCCGCCGCGACGGGATCATTGCATTCCAAAAGTGGATTATGGACCGGATGGTGTCGTAGGCGGTTGTTACTAACGGAACCCGCTCCATCCGGGATCAGAACATTCCCAGCAGACGGGGACTGTGTTACTGTACTGTGAATGGTGGTATTGCTAAAGTTTACACCACCGTGTCCTTCCGCTACTCCGGCAGCTCCGCCAACAGCTTGGGAATTATTACTTGCTCCAGATGCTACAATATTAAACTTGTTGCTGTTTACAGAACCAGCCGGTGCTGTCATGATACTTTCTCGCGGCGCAGACATGATCGGGTTATCTTGGTAGTTTCTACTGTATGTGATGATGTTCCGCGACCTGTGACCATTTACTGCAGCGTAACAAGTGATCCCAATTCCTTTCTTTTGCCGTTAGTGTTGCTGCGCTTCCTTCGCTTCCGGCGAAAAGCGAATATGGCCCAGGATATAAGCTTAATCAAACACACACATACACACACAAACGGGCACACGTAAATACACAATCACTTTTTCTCTGTTTATCCCGTACTCTTGCTCTAGTACGTACGTTGTTGTGTCACTAGTTAGTGGCTGTTAAGGTTTAAAATCTGCCTCTGTTGCTGCTGCTGTTTTATCGTACTCCAGAGGCGCTTCTAATGTTCATAGACTGGATGACGCTGCTTTAGCATACCATTGTCGATCGGTAGATTGTTGTGGTCGAAGAAAATAACTCAGTTGGTGGCGCAACCACACACAGAAAATCCACTTTTTGACGTTTGAACGCAGAACGCGTCAAGGAAACATTTCGTTGCTCCTCGGATACAATTGGTGCTGGTAAGGAAGATGTTTCTGCCCTTCCAACGGCAGGTGGATCACCACCAATGCGATAATAATCGAGTTGGCCTTCGTTATCGTCCAATGGTACTAGTAGCTTGAAGGCCATGTCAGAACGGTTCATAGCAGTGGCGCCAAGAATCCTGGAACGGAGCAAAAACGAAAGGAATATTAGAAAGCTGTTCAGTTAAAAGATTAAATACATTTCAGCATGTCGCATGTCGTGGAAAACGTATTCGAAATATCTATTGTTTCTACAATTCCATGGAAAATGTAAGCCTAAAGATTTATTTTTGCTTTAATGAAGACAAGTAAATATAGTACATTATGTTAGTAGTCGCTTCGGATCAATCAAGTGTGAAGAGAAATAAGGAAGAGTTTTCAAGAGTGTGTTTCAATAGCTATATCAGTATTATGAATGTAGCTAAACAAGCAAAACAAGGAGCGAAAATGACAGAAACATGCGCACTTGGGCCGTTTCAAGAATAGGAATCGATGAAGAACATATCTTAATATATGTCGCTTTGAAGTTCTTATCTTCAGGGTGCTCGGCATACAAATCTATCACTAATGTAGAACAACACGTTTCTTAAATTGATATGAAAAAATTAAAATTTTAAATCATTTCTCTGAATGTGAGAGCAATTGATTCTCTCAGTCAGGATATTTCTCTATTCATTTTCCATTCTGCTTAAAACATTATCATTAATATTTACAATAAATTGCACACGATCAAACGTGTCGAGTAGTGTTCAGGCGCATTCAAGCTCAGGGAAGCAACCAAAAAAATCAATTACATTTTGATCACTCCCTGGTCTAAGCAATCGCTACTGCGTCATATATATAAAAATGCACAACATCTCAAACAGAGAGACAAACAGCTATATGGCAGAAGAAGAAAAAAAATCGCCACCGATCGAAACCTTCAACTCTACCACCGTAAACGGACGGAAATTATCTCTCTCGGGCTTGGACCAACAATCGCAAACGTGACACCCACACAGTCGCATGTGGCGGTATCACGATGTATGTAACTAAGAAAAAAAAACTACCTCACACTCCCGCTCATCCTCTGTTTCCTCTCTTCCTTCGAACCTTCCAATCAATCTATTCAAAATCCGCGATTCGCATCACAAAAGCGGTAATGCGCAGCCTCGCGTTTAATTCCGGATCCTCCCGTTACCTCACACACCTTCCTGTCCTACCGTACATCTTCTCTTCTAGCATCGTGTTTGTGTGTGCCGTGCGCTTTATGTGTGTAGCATCCGTGTGTCAAATAATGGCAGCCTGACGTTTGACGTCGCCTCTACGCTACAGTGTTTTTTATAAAAACCAACACATTATACAGAATTTATTCTTCTATTGCATATCGCCTCTTCCTAACCTCATTTCATTAGCCAGTTTGACTAACTGGAGCTTTTTTCTGTGTTTCTTGTGCGACCAACGAATCCCATCGGTGCGAGTAACTGTCATGGCGATGGTTTTCTTCGCATACTCATCTTCCTACCACGCGCTTTTCGCATTCACCACATTCCACAATTTTTATCCTTCACGTTCTTTTTTTTCTTCCTCTCGCTCTCTCTCTCTCTCTTATTTCAGTACCGTCTCTCCATCGTGACATTCTGACACATCGGTGGAGTTTCTTGAGCTAGCACGCACACTTTCGCATCTATTTTTTCTCACTGATCTTACACACACTTCTAGATCAAACGCTTTTGTATACGAACATATAGCGGTGTGTGTGTTGCCGAACTACACAAAACAAACATGGCCGCTTCATTATTTTCACTCTGTGGTGTTTTCTTTGAAACACGTTTTTCAACTCGAATCAATTATTAGAAGCACTGGTTACGACGTAAAAATGCACTTCACTTCATTTACACTACACGATGCATTTATTTGTGCACGGTGTCTTCCCAGCCGTAACGCTACTCTTCGCACATTTAACTAACAAATAGTTCCTGTTCCCTTCTTTATCTTGTTCTTCCCTTCACTATTGCAACACATTTCGAACCTTTCGTACACACACACAAACACACGCACTGGCAATACACAGTCTCAAAACGCTAATATCCGTATGCTACTCTAGCGTAAACGAAAAGCAATCATGGAATACAAAATGGTCCACACGTCACTTCAGCATACTCCTGATGTTTTTACGATATTCACAATGTCTAAGGCACAGATCAGTGTTCAACTATCAACAGTGTTTGTTATTTGTGTCTTCTGTTCTCGTAGTTCCTGGTATATGGTTTTACTATCTGTTATGCTGCTACTGAAATTTAACGGATTGATTCAATTGCTAAAATCTTCCAACGCGCTTGCAGCACACACATGAATTAAATTCCATCACAGTAATATCACATTCACACAAACAAAAACTCACACTAAGGTTAACTTGATCGCCACATTTAACGACGCACGCATCACAGCATCGAGCCTAAAACATTCACACCATTTGTAGTAAATGTCACTTTTCTGCAACATTTTCTTGTTTCTTTCGCACTACCATATTCAACCAACTATGTGGCGTAAACAAACGATGTAAAACACATTTTTTCTAAACAATTTTAAACCAATCAGCTAAGCTGTCTTATCAAAGCTGAATCGCATCATTTTACCTAGAAAATCAAGGGTTATTATTTAGTTCTGTCAACTAAACATCGATTCCATTTGAATTCATCCAAAGATTCAGTTTCTTTTACCATATTGTAGTAAACATGTGAGGGTTTTCGAAAGAAACATAAATAACGTTTCCAAAACAGGTTCAGTAACAAATCCTTCACTATACACAAGCAATGGTAAATCTCGTCAATTCGCGAAACGTCATCCTTTTTCTTCTCTTTCCAAACATCGAGCAAACTTGAGCACATCGATTCAAAAGCTTGCGTGTGTCTGCTAACCGTAGAAATTTTCTTCACCCAAACCGACTACCGTAATTGATTTTCTCTACCCAGCATCCCACTTTCCAGCGTTAAACGATTGTTGCAAACCTTTTATGCACATCGCTCGTGCCGTATCGGTTTAAAAACAATACTAGCGCGAACACGAGGAAGAGTTTCGTTAATTTACTCGCCGTTGCGTAATAATAGAACTACACTGCTATGTTTCACCGTGCGGCGTTCGTCACAATCTCGAACCGCTTCTACCCAACCAACGCGGACCTTTTCCTTCTACATCTCTGCCAGCCATGGTAAGGGATGAATGGTAACACTTTCGGCGACCTCGCAGACGAATTGGAATAATCACGATTATTCGCTCGCATGCCCGCGGGCGAGTGATACAGCCAACGGATGTCCTATCAGCACAGCACAGTACGTTCTTCCACCCTTCCTCACGGTGCTCCGTCATGCACACCGGATGGTTCATTCAACACACCAACTCACATAATTTGTCGTTTTGGTGGTGCACGGGCCGGGATCGTCATAGAATGATCGTTTTGCTGCGTGCTGTGTGTACATACGCCAATGCTGCATTTTCGTGTGTACTGTAAGCGGACTCTCCGTCTCTCCGGCTCTCGCCGATCGCTACTAGCTCACACACTCCGTTTCAGTTTTCCGTTTCCTCTCACGCTATCTGTTTCCGTGTATGTTGAACGTACATCACATCGTCGTGCAGTGCAATTGATGCTGATGCTCAATGCTCTCCTGTCGCCCGACTACCAAGCCAGTGAAGCCTGACGAAAAATGGCAATTCAAATTCGGCGACGACCCGCAGAAAGCAAAACTACATTGCTAAAATAAGAAAAACCAAAACAATTGTTTCTTCTCATCGCCAGTCACCGGACACACATGGATACAACATACCTCCTTCCTGTATGAAATTGCGACAGTCGATACAGTCCCTGATTCCTTTGTACATTGGTTTCGACTTGCGTGCGGTTTTGCTGGCTGGATGGAACGAAGCATCACCCTACTGTCAGTCTTTAAATTTTGGACAGGTACACTTCACAGTAGCACAGCAATCGCCGCCATGAAACACTTCAATAGCAACACAGTAACCCGTTCCCGTGGCAGTTGTTGCAAATCGATTCAAATTGGTTGATTGATTGTTCACTTTTTTCGCTAGCTTCCTTCTTCGTGGTGGTATCGATCTTAATGTAGACGCCGTGGCATACCGTATGGTTTTCGGTGTGTATTTCTACGTTCTGATGTATGCACATTGCAGAAAGGAAGCAAACCCAGGTTTTAAAAGAAATACGAATAAACCGGTTGGCTGCCCCGATGATGGCGAGAGTATGTGAGAGAAGGAGAGTTGCTAAAATGTATACATACGCCTTATTAGTTTTTTTTTTCATAATCCCAGTACTAGCTTTCAATTGATAATCACTCGTGTAATGCATAATCAACATACGTACTGTTTGTTTTGACGATTTCACGCGAAATCATCAGAGCTTCAGCATAATTGCCATATTTTGGAAAATCGTGAACAAGCAAAATCTTTACTTGTCCCCCAAAGTCGCATTTCCAACAAAGATGCTAAAGGTGAAAATCACAATTCTTCTAACTTTTTTTTCTCTTTATTTTGCCTCGCACCGTAGCCTCAGACTGTAAGCAAAATGAAGATACGCACACTATTGCTGCTGCGTTTAGTTAGCTCACCATAGAATACGACAGAGGGCGCTACCGTGTAAGGTTGAAACAACAGTTAAATGTGTGTGCGTGTGTTGAGCTGTGTGAAACGATGCAAAAGACAAGCACGCACACATGGAAAGCTTGCTTCTACAACTGCACTGTGTAAACTAAGCTCAGTCTCAGCTTGTTCACTATTTAAACATGCTTAAATGAAGAATGCGTTCGATCGAATCAAATACAGTACCGATGGCGCTGTGCAAAAATTGATTCATGAAATAAAAAATTAATTAACACTTTTCATTCTACATTTCTCCAATGCTACTTTTAGCAAACACTGTAAAATAATCGATTCCTTCATCGTTTTCCTTTCTTTCCCTTCCTACCAACAGTCTTACAACCTACCGTCTTCATGACTCTTTCGCAGCAACCTTAGCTTTACTCTAACGGATCCCACCACCCCCCCATTGAACAGTAAGCAACATAAAACAACCGCACCGCACACACCAGCCGCATTCATAAAAATACAGCCTTCTTCCCTTCCTGCACAGCACACGACGAACGCATACACTCTCTCCAACACACCAACACCAACAGAAACGCAGGCGCGCTCTCGCACAGATCCGATGCGGGCGCTCGTTTTGCTCAAGGGCCAAAGGTTTCGTCGATTCACTGATACTTTTTTCTAACCTCACCGTTAAAACATTTCCAAACTTTTGCGCTTTTCTCTGTGATTATTTTGTGTTTCACCTTTTACTGCTTGCCGCTCCTCAAACTTCCTACGTCTAATCTAACTCTTCAATGCACATACACACACACACACACGCCACACCACATTACACGCACACACACCCATATGGGACAAGCGCATTTTACACACATTTTGGGAGAAATCTCAATCGTGGCCGTACAAGACTGTGTACGAATGGAGACTCAGAATGGGCGGAAGAGCAGTGGGTTGTGAAGATCGCGACGCGCCACGAAAAGGCGAAAATTACCCCCCTTTTCCGCGACGGCTAGGTCGCCTGTGGCCACGCCATGAATGAAGCAAGGAAGATCGAACAGGCATACTTACGCTACTGCGAGCCAGCGACCACGACCAGAAGTTTTACTTCGGATTTTCCGTCACACACTGCCCGTTGTTCGATATTGCTGCTGATGTGCCTTGGTGTGATGTATTTCTTTCGCACACAGGCGCTTCGTTTTTGCTGTTGGCCGGAATGACGAATTTTCGCGCTTCTCTAAACCGCTTCAATCGTGACACAGCGTCTAATATTCCGGATGTCCGGAATTGCTCACTGGTACCACATCCTTTTAGCACCGGTTTTGATTCAACTTGCTGGAGAATTTTCACGGTAAGGCTAGCTTCGTTTTCCACGCACGGAGAATGCGAGAACCTGGGCTACTTCTTTTTTTGGTTAGACGCAAGATATGTGGATCGATTCGAGGTCCGCCCATCCAACTCGGTTTGACAGTTGAGTCTGACATTTGGGTGACTCGTTTTTTCGCTTCACTTTGTCATGTAGAATGCTGATTGTAAATTTTCATACGATTTCATAGGGAATTGAAACAGTAGGCATCGAGAAGAAAATACTACACATAGGTTATAAATTTCCGCATTTGCTTACACATATATTCTATGATCACACTCGTAAAACCGTCCCATGTTGCACCTCTGGTGTCAGAAAGCACATTCTGAAATGGCGCTGTTAAAAATACGATGAACATGTCTGATTTTTATTCGATTTTCCGGAAAGCTATGACGACATTTTGTTTACATACACCTTGGCATTTGTAAAAAATTGACAGATGAACGTTCAGTTCACGGTTGTTTATGGTTGTAAAGCCGAGATAGGACAGAACATATGTTTTGTTTTGTAGGTACAGTTTGAATAAAAATTACAAAAATTTACAATAGAATAATAAAACTGAACTCAAATCACAACGTTCATAATCGCATTAAAAAGGATTCCGTAGGCTTGTTTGTCCTGCAAATCATTATTTGCACCGAAACGAAGCGATTCTTCTATAAAGTCGATTGCATCTTTTTGTGGGAAATGTAGCGCTTTGTGAAGCAATTTTTGAATGAAACATAAAAAGATCAATCGAAATTAAATTACTCTTATCAGTTCTAACGTTAAAGGATACCTTTTTGGTGGATTATTATCATAGTGCTCACATTTTTAACACAATATGTGCATCATTTGTTGGCATATTTCGTACCCAATTGTTACTAGATTAAACGTTTCAACACCCTCAATTCACTTGCCGGGTCGAACTTTTAATTCAAACCATACCACATCTGCTTTACCAGGCACCGGAACCGATCAGTCTCATAAATTAGCAACTTGTTGTTAAAAATTAAATCGCATTTAGCAAACGTAAAAAGAAAACAAACACAGCCAACCAACAAACAATACTTGTTTGTGGTTGTCAGCCGGTCTGTCTGCCACTTCACTATCATCTGCTGGCCATGCGATAGATTAGGCAAGAGTGGGGGTTGAGATAGAGAAAAAAAAGCTGTACGCTTCGTTCCGCTAATCCAATTCCATTAACCGACGAGGTGGTGCGACGGTTGTAGCACGCGCACACCATATCCGACAGTTATTGAGTGTGGCTGACTT
The DNA here is from genome assembly GCA_018908115.1 of Anopheles rivulorum. Taxonomy (NCBI): domain Eukaryota; kingdom Metazoa; phylum Arthropoda; class Insecta; order Diptera; family Culicidae; genus Anopheles; species Anopheles rivulorum. The sequence continues at coordinate 12,687,472 of STHB01000010.1, forward strand.
ATTAATAGTGCGCTATTCCTCCGCTGAACAACTTCTAATACCGCGAGATAGAATCGGCCACTCGGTTAGGAGGAGGTCGTGCTATACTACCAGCCACATTGTTTCCTTTACCGCGATTGATCGAATTGTTGCTACATTGTCGTGCGTGTTTTAGTACGATTTCAAGTTGCTTTTTATATAACCAACAATGGAGAGTCTTAGGTGAGTTAAGTGTTGTGTTACCGCAAACAAACGAACTTGTGCGTTGGTTTGGTTGGTTCCGCGATCATAACGTTCTTGCGCTTCACGACAAGAGATGCATGATAACAACCACTATCCCATTCAAATACGTACTAAGGTCACGGCCTCTGCTCGGTAGCGGAGCATGATTGCGATGGCGATTAGAGTTCCTTCTCCGTCACGGTTGTTTTTCATCTTCTGTCCATTCTTTCTTCCAGGGATGGTATGCTGGTAGGACTCGGCAACCCACTGCTCGACATTTCGGCCGTGGTTGAGAAGGATCTGCTGAGCAAGTACGACATGCAGCCGAACAATGCGATACTGGCCGAACCGAAACACATGCCAATGTAATGCTGCACAGCGTCTCTCAACAATGCCCATGGCAGCTATTGCTACAACTAATCCCAAATCATCTGCTTTATTCCATGCACTTACCTTACCAGCTATAAGGAGCTGATAGAAAAGTACCAGGCCGAGTACATTGCCGGTGGTAGTGTGCAGAATTCGCTCCGCGTTGCCCAGTGGATCCTGCGAAGGCCTCGCACGGCCGTATTTTTTGGCTGCGTCGGTCAGGATGAGTACGCCCGTATTCTCGAGGAGCGTGCCACATCCAATGGGGTAAACGTGCAATATCAACGATCATCGGCTAATCCAACCGGTACGTGTGCGGTGCTGGTGACGGGTACGCAGCGTAGCCTGTGTGCCAATCTGGCTGCAGCGAACGATTTTACCCCGGAGCATCTGCAAAATCCGACCAATCAGGCGTACCTGCAGGGGGCACAGTTTTTCTACGTGTCTGGTTTTTTCTTTACGGTTAGCTTCGAAAGTGCGCTCAGCGTAGCAAAGCAGGCGGCTGCCAGCGATCGAATGTTTATGATGAATCTTAGTGCACCGTTTGTGCCGCAGTTTTATAAGAACAATCTCGAGGAAATATTCCCATTCGTCGATGTGCTGTTTGGCAACGAGACGGTAAAAGCTGTTGCTTTCAAGTGGTTAATGTTTCTTTCCAACTAATTGAATGTCCAACTCATCTCTTACAGGAAGCAACGNTTTTTCTTTACGGTTAGCTTCGAAAGTGCGCTCAGCGTAGCAAAGCAGGCGGCTGCCAGCGATCGAATGTTTATGATGAATCTTAGTGCACCGTTTGTGCCGCAGTTTTATAAGAACAATCTCGAGGAAATATTCCCATTCGTCGATGTGCTGTTTGGCAACGAGACGGTAAAAGCTGTTGCTTTCAAGTGGTTAATGTTTCTTTCCAACTAATTGAATGTCCAACTCATCTCTTACAGGAAGCAACGGCATTAGCGAAAGAGTTTAACTACGGTACGGAAGATTTGCGAGCAATAGGGAAACGTATTGCAGCACTACCGAAGGAAAATGGTAAGCGCAAACGTGTGGTCATTATAACGCAGGGCAGCGATCCGGTACTGCTGATTGAGAGTGGCACGGACAACATTCGTGAATTTCCGGTGCAAAAGCTAGCGCCGGAAGAAATGGTCGATACGAATGGTGCGGGCGATGCGTTCGTCGGTGGCTTTCTAGCGCAATTGCTGCAGGGCTGCAGTGTTGATGTGTGCATCCGATGTGGCATTTGGGCAGCGCGGGAAATTATTCAACGATCCGGCTGCACGTTCGATGGAGAACCATCTTTCTGTTCCAACTGAGGGAAGCGAAATCGATCCGGTATAACACCAAAAGTTCAGGGAACGGTTCAACACCACACAACCCACTCGAATACATTAAAAAAAGACCTTAATTTTGTTAAGAATGTGTTCTCCGTCTGCTTTTCATTTTCGAAAACAGTCTTTCATAAGTCCCTTACGCCTAGACGATCATTCCACCGGGTGATCGGAATAGAGGCTAGCAATGGCCGGGTCCTCCGTTTCGTAGATGATGAGCACCTCGCGAAATTTGTCCACCAACTGTAGCAGTTGGGAGCGGCGCAAGTTCTCAAAATACATGATCTCCTCGAGATGATGCTCACCCTTAAAATAGCCCGCCTTCCAAAGTCGCACCATTAGCGCGAGATCTTCCGGGTTTGAGGCGGCCGGTATGCGTGCCACCGCCTTTCGATCGGGTTCCGGAAAAGCCGCCAACAATCGTTTCAGCTTGTCGTCATCATCGTTCGACGCTATGCTTTCATCGTTCTCCGTGCTAGAAGCCGTATGAAGACCACCACCAACGCTCGAATGACTAATGTTCGATCGATGACTCGCGGAAGACGGTCGCGTGTTCGAGGTAACTGATGTGGCCGTCGTCAACAGTGCGGACAGGCTGTCAGAGTAGCGATCCTCACACAGCGAGTGCTTCCGATTTCCGGTTGATGGGACAGCCAACGGTTGGCTGGAGGATGCACTAGGTGCAGAACTTCCGTACAGCATGTGGATAGGGTGTACCCGATCGGCGGCACTTGTTCGCCCTGCATCGAGTTCTTCCTCCTCAATGCCATCCAGGTTAGCCACAAACTGTACGTATGTGTGCAGTTGCATTAGCAGATGGTGCTGCAACATCCACAGCACCATCTGCGCTAACCGGCCTTGTCTTGTTGGGTGTTGCAACGGCGTTGTCAAATGGCCAATCGAGGTGGGCAGGGAAAAGTCACTGATAACCTCAAACAATGACATGCCCGGAAATTTGGTGGCAAACTTTTCCGACAGGTTCGAGTGTATGTTTAGCTGTGCGTCGGGCGCAATTACGTACACGTTTGTTTCACACAGCGGATAGATAATGGTAGCCTTTGCCCAGTACACAAGATGGCCCACAATCTGGTAAACGTAATCGATCAGCAGCTCCGCATCGGAGGCCATGTTTTGTAAGCTTTTCAGTGGGTTGTAAACTTCTATCAACTGCAGCAACATGTTTGCACCGGACGGGGGCACACAATCAAACAGCTCGGATGGATCTACGAGCAGCAGCATGCCATGGTAAGGTTTGAGTGATTCCAAACACCGATCAATCGTTTCCGGCTCTACCGCCATGCCTTTTTTGTGGAATTGATGCGCTTTCTGAGGTAGACAGAAACTGAGCGTAACGGTTTGATTTATGGTCACGTTCAGTAGGCCCGTCGTGCACAGGTCGTGATAGATCTAGAAAGAAAGGAAGGGCGATTAGCAAATACGTTCTTTTCCATTGTATGCTCCTACTGTTAGCGTACAGTTTTAATAAATTGCGCCAACGTGGTGTTTTTCAGTATCGTATCAAACACGCCGACGGCTATTCCAGCCGCTGTAACAGCTGCACTCGTTACCACCGTTTGTCCGCTCGTTCCAGCCGATCCCGTAACGCTGCCCGTTCCGACAGAACCTCCCGAAGGGGTTACACTAGTCGGTTGTTCTTGATCTTGAAGTGCACTATTTTCATCCATCACAGCAACCATCTTTTTGATCTCACGCGAAAAGTAACCATCACGACGCTCTTCGTAAATCAGTGCTATACCGATGCGTTTGCTTAGCTCGTAATAACACTTGACAACGGACGAGCTAGCCTGAGCATGTAGTGCGAACACAACATTGATCTGAATATCGGACGACTTCTGATCTGAGCCTTGGTCGCTGCGAAGCAACGTCGGATGGGAGACAAACCGTACGTCGTTAACTTTCAGCTCAAACTTTTGATTGCACAGTTCCGATTTGACGGCGAACAGGGTCGCGAGATCTTTGTCCGAAATGCCGTACAACTGGTCTGTGGGATCGAAGGAAACGTATTATAGATTACATCGACAAAAGCACACCAGGCAAAACAAACATACCAAAACAAATGTTCGAAGGTGGTCCATTCTGTAGAATGTCGTCGCCAGTGTGAATTAAAGAGTATGGCGTTTTACGTGCTAGTGTAACCGAAGTTTGTAACTGTTGCGGAAGCGTGTACGGATAGCGAAAAAGTAACCGATCGCCCTTACTGTCTGACTTGACCAAAATGATGCTCAACGGATTCACCTCCATTGCGTACGCATTTCGGATCGACACTATTCGTACGCGATTATTCAACAATCGTGATAAGAGATTTCGTCTTGTTTACTTGACACGACACAGCTGATGCGTGGGGAAATGTCATTCCGTGGTGTAAACAAACGCCGGTCCATTGCAGAAAATGTGATTTCTCAACAACCCCCAAAAACATCTTTAAATAGTATATCATTCGCATTTATTGACCCTTACAGCGACGTAAAGGGACGTATGATGCATAATTACAATACGCCCTTCCCAACGCACATAATGTACATACTTCGCAGTGTTAAATCCAGTACATGATCCACATGGGAAGCCGTGTTTATGCGGCATAACACACTTCAACTGCACGCTGCAAGTTTGATGTTGGTTAAGACGATGTTAGGAGCCACTCAATTTTGTTCGGGAAATGATGGTTACATGGTTCATGTTTAAGATATCGGCAATTTTCAAAACTTTGCATCTACTACTTCGCCATAGCCTTTTGACTCTGATACTGTTGTTGAAGTTTCTGCAGGTTCGCACGATGTTTGTCCTGCTTCTGTTCTTGCTGGCCGATATTTTCCGCGCATCGTTTGAGCTCTTTCGAGATGTACTCGATACGCTTTCCAACATTTTGTTTGCTTTCTTCGAGATCTTGCTTCACCAGTACCGGGCCGTACAGTTTGTACACCTACGTGCAGAAAGGGAAAGACCCGTGCCCACGTGCTGTTATTAAGCTTGAATCAAGACGCAATGGGAATGGAAATTTACCGTGTTGGTTGGTTTCAGCATTTGAAGCTCTTCCAAAATGCTTTTGTTTTCGAAATATTGTCCATCGAGCTGCTGCTGCGTTTGTACGAGCTTTGAGTATTCTATAAAAGGAAACGAAATTGCTCTGTTAGACGTGCTGCCGCACGGACAGCACCCACTAGCATCTTTCACTCACTCTACCCACACGAACCTTTAATGGAATCTTGGAAATTCTTCAACTCTGCTTCCAGCTTACGTTGAGTCACAGCAACTTCCTTGTCCATTTTGTACGGTATTGGAAAAGTTTTAACCAGCCGGAAAGTGAGCAGGCCTTGTGCGAGCTGATAGATTTTCTTTTTGTTTTGTGTTGAACAGTTGACAGCTAGCATAATTAACCAAGGTATACATACATCGAGATTTCGCTTCTGTTTTCGCCCGCCGGTTCGCCCTATAGTGAGAAGAAAACTAAAGAACAAATGTAAATTTCTCACTTGTCTCCAACTACTCCGTAGCTTGAATATCCTTGAGGGAAGAATTCTTTTCAGTACGGCCGTCTGTTGGTACTAAACATTGGAGGAAATGTACAAAATATGCAAGTAGAAATTTTACTACCGCCTCGAAAGAATGAAAAGGAACCATTCATTTCGTAGCTACCACCACAAACATACAGCATCGTTGCATCAGATCTGCTCACCTGCCAGTGTGTGCCCGTTGTGCGCTCACATTGAAATCGTTAGATAAGAGACGTGAACGCGTTAGAAACGGCAAGACACGCGCCAGAGTCATTTACTGTCATGAAGGTATCGGACGCGTTTTTGCGGTAGCTAAGCGGTCGGGATTTTGTGAGACAAGAATTGCAACATAGCCCTCTCGTTGCGATAAAGGAAGCGGAAGTGATTGGCAGCCAGCAACACACTTTTAGTGACTGATTAGTGTTGCCGGTTCAATTGCTTCCACGTGCGTGCGTGCGTGCGTGCGTGTGTGAGTGTATTGCGTGAAATGCTTGAATGTCGGTTACTTTGTTGATAGATTTGCAAAGATGCGAAGTAGTGCTGGGTTTTGTAATATGCTCACACAGTTCGATGGAAGAAACAGCAGCAGCATGTGTGTGTGTGTGTGTGTTTGTGGAAGAATTGTGTATTACGGCATGGAAAATGCATAAATTCTACCGGTTATATATCTACCGTGCACGTTTGTGTCACCTTGTCGTTGAAGTGATTGTGTAACCAAAATGTGACTTTCGGTGCCGCAAGCATCCACATTTTACAGTAGAAGAACATTCAAGACGGCGAAAAAGGGATGCCAATTCCGTACGGAATATTACACACGAACGAACCAATCGATTTTCCAACTTTGTGCAATACCTGCCGGAAGGGTCGAAAGGGTCAACGCATTTGTTTTTTTTTTTTGTGTCATTAGTGGACCACTCTCTTCCGTTTTAAAGCCGGGTTTTGTGTTGTCTTTCTCAACTGCCCCAGTGTGCTCCTTAAGACGGATTGATTGAAATTGTGATACCGATCAGGAAAACATATTCATCACGGCCCATCAGCTGCGGTGGCTCACAGGGGAGCTGTTTCCTGAGATGTTGAAATAACATTTTTTTTTTGCGCTGAGGAGTCTGATAGAGCATCACGACGGGGAGAGCGCCGGTGGAAGGTGTGAAGTTATAAAACCATTCGCAATTCTTGCTGCAGCTGCATTTTAGATCGTTTAGATGCAACTGCGTGTTTGCAATACTTTGTTGCAGTACCGGCCGCCATGATAATGAGGACCGGAGAATGATTGTTTACTTTTTCGCTAGTTTGCTGTCTGGGCTGCAGGCACTACTTCCACCAGCAAATCGAAGTGAGCTCTGTTTTTTTTTTGCATCCTTTGGTAATTCGAACAAGATTTTGCTATAGCAAGGAGGGGAAAAAAGGGGGAAGAACAATACAGGAAGCTTACCGGAAGGGGGCAAATGTGTTCCTCCTGCTTGGATGGATTGTTCTAGCACGTTTGCCCTGTACGTATCGTGCCCACCGAAAACGCTTCCAGTGGGAGAAGAAAAAAAAACCTCCTCACGTATAGAATTATTCGCACGTTGGTGTTGTGTGTGAAACGTTTGCCAAATTAGTGTGGGTATTGGGAGAACAAAGCAGGAGGATAGAGCGTAAGGGACTGAGAGGGAACGGGATAGGACGAGAAGAATGTTGTAGGGAAGTGCATTTTCCCGACGGTTATTACATAACAGCTGATCTCGTGCATAACACTTTACGGCTCTCTCTTTCTCTCTCTCCTTCCCTAACCGGGTTTCCATATCGTTCTCGCTTTCTCTTGCTCTTTATCATCAACATGTGAATACACACATTCATGCATCCGTCCCTTTCGCTCTTTCCGTTTATCTCTCTTTCTCGTACACGTGTTCTTGAGCGAGCACGTTGACTTTTCCATCGCTCACAGGGCGATGAAAGGATGGGTGGGTGAACCATTTTCCCACATCGTAGTAGTAGTAGTAGTGGTAGCAGCAGTAGCGGTGATGACTTTTCATATGGCCAGTGTTTTTCTTCCAAACACTTACCAACACACGCACACCGATGTGTTTCCGTGCCGGAGAAAATGCGTTTATGAATTGTCATTCGTTGTGTTACCGTTAGACGTATTTAGTCACCCAGGTCTAGAGGAAAAGTTCTCGTATTATTGAACATATTGTGATCCAAGTAGCATGGGTGGTTTTGTTTTTGCCTGCGCCTCGCAGCGAAGCATCTTGAAGTGAATTGCTCATTTGCAAAATAAAGTGTACGTTACCGCATAGTTTTCTCGCTCTATCTGCGCTTCGTCGAGCGGAGAAAATAGGAAATGAATCGATTGCGAACATTGGCTGACCTTACTACCTTGCACTCGCAGCGTTCCAATCCTGGTTCTGGGAAGAAGACAAACGCGGACCGTCGGGGAAAGCACGGATGCCACGGAAATGATTGCTTAATTTATCCCAAGCGCGATAATCGGCGGTTAGAAACACCACAAAGAGCGTACACCAAAGATACGTGCTGCACCTTAACATTTCGCAACAAATACACACACACACACACTCATGGGAAATGCGTTCCGTCATGCCCTGCCACACAATGCAACACTTGGGTGCCAAACGCGCACAAACACTTGGGAAGGTGGTGCAAACCTGGGACGAAGCAAACGGGTGCTCTGGTGCACATTTTTGGCAATCCAATCCAATTCGGATTCGGCAATTCCGCTTGTGCTGGTTCGCTGTAAGGACGTGAGTGCCTCGCGATCGCTGCATACAGATGAAGTCTTCCCAAAGTTTGCCCGTCGGTCGCGAGGGTAGAGTTTTAGCCGACATTAAGAATGGTCGGTTTGTCGGTGTCCTAACGTAAACAATGTGAATTACAACTAGCGGATTGAATCTGTCGAACGTTTTTTTTTTTCTTCTAAAATCTGTGTCCGAACGCTCGAAATCGCATCTTCGCGCAACCTGCCAAGCACGTGAGTTTGCCGAGCTGTCATCATCATTATCATCCTCATCCGTTTGCCGTTTTCCCGTTGTCGTTGCCGTCGGGCACTCACACACGGTTGATTATGCAACGAGATATGGCACCAGCGATAGCGTTAGAGCACTAGAGTACGAGAGAGAGAGAGAGAGAGAGAGAGAGAGAGAGAGAGAGAGAGAGAGAGAGAGAGAGAGAGAGAGAAGTGACAGAATGATGGCAAGGCGCATCGACCGTTATCGACGGCTTAAGACTATTTGTAACGCTCGGCGGGAGTTTGCATGGCGTACGTAGAGATAGCGACATTTTAAGATATGTATTTCTGGCCGTGTGCTAGGGCGCGCGAACACACACCTTCTTTCCCTTTGCCTTTCGCTTGCACTGCGTCCCTTGTCCCTTGTCCCTTGACAACGTTTCGAAAGCACGCGGGAAACGGCGAACCGCGTACCCGATCGACCCGAGAGACACGCTGACGTTTTAGGATGCCGCGTGTGTGCGAGATGAATCGCCGTCGTCGTTAGCCTTACGGTTCGGCCCGTACACGGTGTGCGGTGAAGCGAAGAAAAAAGGAAAAATCCCTTTACGAAACTACAAATAGAATCAACGCTAGTGCTAGAGCTAGAGGTTTGGAACCGAGACGAAGCGTGGTTCTTCTCGGGGATGCGAAAGGAAAGTGACGAAAACCTTCAATGCCGTTCGGTGGACGCGCGAATTAGCCAAGAATCAGTAGAATCTAAGGGGTTGTTGTAAGCTGCCGCTGTAGGTAGGTGTGTGCGCATGGCTCGATCGAGTAACTTGCCTGACTGATTATCTAAGCAGCGCGATCCGTAACGCATATTCGATGGGGAAAGTCCCATCCCGGTGTACCAGTGTGCATAACAATTCTGGAACGGAACGCCCGCAACAAAAAAAAAAACAACGATCGACAAACGAAGTGGATGCGTGTGTAACAAAGCTGCTAATATAGTGCTAGTTTACTAATCTACGTGACAATGATGTGCTGAGTAGCGAACGCATTTTTCTTGATACCAATGCTTATCGGCCGTGCGTATTCTTGTGTGTTCTTGTACCTTCATTTGCAGAGTTACATTTAGTTCTCGTGTATGTGTTTGTATAAGTTCATCAGTAGTTCTAGAATTTAGGGCCTGCAGTCCCATCGAAACAGCAACCGAAAAATAAAGTAGTGCATTATCCTGCCCGTACGAGTGACATCTATTGTGGCTGGATCTCTCCCCGCATAAAAGGCCGCAAACCGACCGATTCACCGACGATTGAATGATTCGATCCGATTGCGATCTTAACACCGACACGTATCGTTCGCGATAGCACGACACACACACTATTCAGGCACCGTGCGTTTGATTGGGCAGATCGACTCGATCGGGAAGATCGAGGTGGTGGTGTTGGTGCTAGTGGGAAAGGAAACGAAACGAGCGAAACCACCGACATCCTCATCGGGACACCCGTCTCTCGATGGCGAAGGGTGCAAAAAGGAAGACCAAATGGGTGTCCTTGTCGCTGGCCAACGCAAACACAAAGACGTCCAATGCGGCCGGCTCGGATAGCGAACAGACACAGACCCACAGCCACCAGCACAACTATGGAGAAGGTGAGTATCAGGGGAAGGGGGGGAGAGGGGGAGTTGCAGAGGAGGCATTGGGGAACTTAGTTCGTAGTGTCGGCCGAGCTGGAAACAAAAAAAAACCAACCTGACCGCGTGGTTGAAGATGATTGCTAGAACCGTTGCCTGTGCCTGTCGCCGGCGCGTAGGAATGTCATACCGTCTTCCAGAAATAACGCATCTTCTATGCTTTTTTTTTGTTTGTGGTTTGTCTCGGTAGCCGCTTGCACATCACATGGTGTCGACAATTGGCGTGACAGCGGGCGAGACAGCTAAGAGCGAAGTCAGTGGCTCTTAATATTTGAACGTGACACAAGAACGCTTACGAATATCCATTTACGTATTTATTTATGAAGGCATTGGCATACGCGTCGCTAGTGCGATCAACCGTAACACTATGACATAAGCGCCGTAAAGTATGCAAAACGTTGGACAAAGTTTTAAAATTTATTGGCGCAAAAGGTGTAGCAGGCTTGAAATAGTTTCGTTAGCTAAATGAATTAATCAGAAGAAGAACTGATGATATCACCTGACCAAACTACACATTTTTTTATTCGCCTCAAAAAATCCACGCAATGCCGCATTGTTAATGGTGAAAATACCGTGAAATAGTTCATGGTCAGTCAGTCTTTTACCAGGTTATTTGCAATTTAAAGTGTATGTACAACTGAAGGATTTGTGGCGTTGGGGCGTTATAAGAAAAAGGTGAACAACCAAGAGAGGGGGGGATGGAAAAAGTGCAACTTCTTTTTATAGAATGCTGAGAAAATCGTGTAGGAAGCGCTACCGACGATTTACGAACCGCTGATAAAAGAAACCCATAAACTCAACGACCCACCGTGAGATGAATATCCAAACAGCCAACAGTGAACCTCTTCCTTCGTCTGGAATCTCCCTTCTTCTTTTCCTTTCTTTTCTTTTCCTTTCTTTTCTTTGCTGTGCAGCAACTACATCTACACACACAGCCTGGTAAATCTGGTTTGTTTGTGCTGCTAATTATCTGCAGCATTTAAAATGCTGCTACCGTAGCAGTATCCCTCCGATGCCTCGATCGGTTCCACTAGACGCTCAATATCTGGTTCGTCTTTATGCACCGAGCTCATTATGATACACTTTCTAATCAGAGCAGCAGCAGCAGCAGTAGCCAGGCTGAAGTAGTTTCAACGTAAGGTCAACAGTTTGGGTAGCTTCGAATCGGCACCTGATTTCGGTACGGCAGAAGAAGCGCTCTGTGGCTGTTGTTGTGCTCCATCGATGATAAGATATGGTACCGATGCCATGGGCCATGGGCATGGCAGGAAGGAACAGATGGTGGCTTTACTTTGGATTTCACTTCCCATCATCGGTGACTATCCATCACGGGCGTCATCTTCTTTTTGTCCATGGAAACACCTTCCCGTCCCCAAAACGAGCGACAAGGCAAGACCCGACTTGGTGGATATCAGCATGCGTTAGGCTTATCTGAAGTGAGCAACCAAACAAACAAACAAAAAAAATAACGCAACCGAATAACTGACTTCCTAGCCGAGATAGCTGCAGTACCGTCTCCAGCGCCGGTAGGCAAATCAAGGCGTTGATTAAATAAATACCGGTGCCACCTTTTATTTCCCCATTGCTGGGACCACACCAAGGGGACTGCACCGGGTTGGTATATTTGCCTCACGTTACCAAACTGTTACATCAGCAGAACGTTTCTAGCGTTGTTTGTTCTTTTCTTCTCTGCTGGGCTGGTTTGAGGTATCTCCTGCAATAAAAAAAAAACAGAAATATTGGTCAAACTATGAGCAAAGGACGCAAACAACCAGAAACATTCGACGGGTGTTTCTCGGTGTCCCATTTTGACTACTAATTGCATCGCATTCCGTTCCATTCCCTCCATCTTACATAAGTGGCCGCTGATGTGATGTGGGTCAGGTGTCCCGTGATTGTGAGGTTGTCTAGCTTCAGCTTTTTTTTTTTGCTTCTGCTCTACCACTCGGTGGACATATTTTTTGCATGCACCGTTTCGTCCTACTATTTCCGTCCCATTAGGACAAGCATACACACTTGAAAACAAATCTGGTGGCGCTTTTATGCCGGTATTTTTGCAATCGATTGGAAGGTTTCTTGAACGGTAGCCAATAATGGACCGCCGAGCTTCACGCGATTCGAAAATTGAATACGGGCGTACTGAGCGTGGAATATCGGGTTTTACGTGTACTGGGTTGTAATTTTAGCGAATTCATGAATGAGAATTTTAGATTTTAGACGACCCCGACACATATTCGTCCTCTAACCTTCATTGCTTCTGTTTTTGATCTTCTTTAGCGCCATTAAAAACGAGAAAGTAATTATGCGTCTGGAACGTCCTCAAATGGCCCGATCGCAATTGCAGTGAGCTTCGACTATTGGTGGAAAAAAAGGAAACTAGCTTAAAACCTTAAGATCGAGTTTGGCATTGTGGTTGGCCGTGTGGACACTCGCATTAGCATTATGTAAAAAAATTGGCGAACGCGAAACCATGGCAAGGCAGCGCAACGCATACTGCGTTACTTGAAAAATATGTTTACACCCAGTGGATGTAACCAAAAAGTGACCATCGTACACCTCTCCCTGTGCTTATACATTTCAGCGGCGGGGTTTTTACTGTGTTTATTTTTTTTTTTCGCAAACCACTGTGCTAAACGGTACTGGCTTGTGCTGCGCTATCCTTCTTCCGATGGATCACATGATGGTGGTGTGTGCGGCTGCTCCTTCGATACAGAACCGAAACCCACCGTCGTCAATAGTAACGCGACGGGCGCTGCTTGACTGACGGACGGTAGCGAAACAGCATCAGTATGCCATGCCAACCAGCCGAGAAGTGAATTGTGTTGCACATTCGAAGCAGTGTGCGCTCTCGGTGTGATTGGTGAGTTTCGCTTCCGAACCGTGCGCCGGGCGTAAAGTTGTGAGCGGGCGTAGAAGCAGCAGAATTTGGGTACGCGCCGAACATAAACACTATTTTTGGTGACGCAAGGACTGCCGCGGGTACGAAATAACGTGGCGCGTGACACATCGGCACTACACACGGTGCACGCCGATCCGATACTTCGAACACACTGTGCCATCGGGTCCGGGAACGAAGCGAGCAAGCGGGTGGTAACATGTTGCCATCCTTGGTGTGGGGCATTTTGTTTGTCTCTTTTTCTGGTGCTTTGTTTTGTACCGAACGGCATAACACCGTTAAAAATAGCGTACATTTTACGTCGTTTTACGTTTGCCAAAATTGTACCATTTTGTCTGTGCATGGCGCGGTAACAGCGAGCACAGGGGGGAAAAGAAGGGGAAACGCGGGATGTGTAAAGATGGTGATGATTTCTAGCTGAACCTAGTTTGTGGTGGCACTAATGCGAACTGTTTGTTTAAATTGTTTTCGCAGGACAGCAAAAGAAAATGTACAACGGTGGCAGTTTAGCTTCGAAGGCTAGCAAAGATTTGACAGCTGGTACGGAAGCTACAGCAGAGCAGGGTGCAAATGAACGCACACAGGATCACAGTGGCAATCGAACCGATACAAGTACCGGAAGCGATTGTGCCACCGGCCCGGAACGGCGATCTGTGACCGGCTACCATAGACGTCGGCCACCGCCGTACAATGCTAGAACCGGTTGGAGTGGTTCCACTGGCGGGTCCAGCAATGGTCGCAACAATTACCATCGCAATGGTTACTATGGCAATGGTGGTGGTTACTATGGCGGTGGGAAACGGTCTCACTTTGACAGCTACGCACGGCGACATCCAACTGCAGCGAGCACGAACAGAACGACCTCCGGTGATGGTGCCGAGACAGGAGGAACTACGATTAACGACGGTAAGACGGTTCTAGCATGCTGCTCTCTTGCTTAGTTTGTGAACATTTGCCCCAATCTAACCGTGTGTCCCTCATGTCGTTCCCGTGCAGACGAGTACACCCGAATAACAACGCCGCGACAGGATGTACTGTTCAAGAAGGGCTATCTGTCGCGACCGAAGCCATCCGTCACGACGGCCAGTACGTCCAACACCGGATCCAGCTCGATTGCCGGCACCACCAGCGAGGGCAGCGATGGAGGAAACGGTGGCAGCAATAGCATTTCCACGACGGAATCCATCACATCCGAGTATGGTGGATCGTACGCGGCGGATGTTAGCAGCCAGCTGTTAGACTATTCCATGCCATGTATACCGTGCGGGTACTTTACGGAGAAAGGTGTACTGGTGATGAATGGTAATATCCGACTCTCGGGTCAATACGATCACCGTTTCATGCGATTGCTTTCTCTTTCCCTCGGACAGGTTTTGCGGTAGATAACAATGGCTTTTCGTACTTCAACGGTGGCCAAACGTACATTTATCCACCGAACTACACCGGCTGCCCACAGTCACCGTTAGCGACCACAAACGTAGGGGACCAAGCGGCGGATTCGATGCTGTACGCACACGACGACACGAATGACGAAGCAAACACGATCGAACCGACCGAACTGGACAGATCCACACCGAACCATTCGACACCCGTCATAGATTCCGAATCGATGCCAGGGTACGGCGATGATGCTGCTGTTTCCTGTTCCGAAGCGTATAACGACAGCGGTGCCACCGGTGGTGATGGTCCATTTTTCCCAATAAACCCCGATGGCCTTCAGCAGGTTCCCCTGTGCGAGGTGGTTCCTGAGCAGACCATACCGAATGGCACTCTGCTGACTGGGGATGAGTCCGGTGACACCAGCACGGTGGCATGCGAGGTAGCTAACGAATCGGGCGCTTCCACGTGCGTGCCGGGAGTGCAGGATTTATCGGAGAACGGATATTTCCAGTGTACCAATATTGATTTCACACAGTTCTACAACTCGCTCTACTATTCAAACATGCTGATGGGACAGTACCCCCTGTGTGATGATGCTGGTAAGTGGGGCTGATGGCTGAACTGTGGCACAGGAAACTTCGCTAACAAGTTGCCCACTGTTCTAGGTTTACCATTGTACTGTGGTTCAGAGTACGCTATGACAAATGAGGAGGTCTATGGACAACAGCCAAGCTTTAAGAAGCGTAAAAAGCGTTTCCGTACGTTTGAGGAGGTATGCCCGCTGTTTCCAATATCTTGAAGAATTAAGCTAAAACTTTTGTGTTTGTCGTGCACTTCATTTACAGATGCCATCAGCGAATGGGAACTCTTACGACGATGGAACTATACCATCCACCACAGCGGTATGTAACGTATCATGAAAATGAAAGCAAACACATTTAACACGACCTTTTTGTGCCTTGTTTTAGGTCGAATCCAACACTACCGGTAGCGACGTTACCGATTGCGTGCCAGAAAACCATGTTCCTTCTAGTGCTGTGTGTCATCAGCCGTACCAACTGAATGCTGAAGTGCAAGAGTTTCTACCATCCGCTGTTCCAGAAGCAAGTGCCGTTAAACCTGGCGACGTGTGTCCAGCAGCTGACAAAGCGAATGGCAGCACCAAGTGCAGCACTCGCGCCGTACCGAAAACTCGACATCCAGGTGCGCCAAAACTTCCGAAATCATCATCCCCAACGATGGCAACTGGGGCTGCCGTCTGTCCCACTGCCGATGACAACGCAGCCGTTACGCCCGTACCGGCTAATAGCAAATCGCCACCGAACAAAGCGAACCGCAAAAAGGACCTGATCGAATCGACGCTTGCCTTTGCCGCCCAGAACATTGATCTCACGCGCCCAAAAACGGTCGCTGCCCAAGCGACGTCCCACGACAGCGAACTATTCTGGACGACCGTTGATCGAAATGGACGCAAAAAGCGTGCAGCGTTGGTACCGGAACAGGAAACGGTCACTGCCAGTGAAGCGGAGAAGGAATCCGCTGCCGAGAAACGAACGAAAGAGAAAGCAGCGGTCGGGGAAACGATGCCAGCGGTGGGACCAATCCAACCGAACGATGATCATACGTCCGCTGTAGAAAGTCTGACCATGCCTGTCGCGAACGGTGCCTCGGACGGAAGCAGCAAAAAGGAGCAACAAACTAAGAGTAAGAAAAAGACACATAAGCACAAAAGACAACAGCTCCGGAAGTCGGTAGGCAACTTCAACAAGCAACCGCTGGAAGGATTTCAGCTGATCGAACCAGAATTTACTTCTTCCGCGACCGGACAGCGTCGGGGCAAAAGCAGCGATAAAGCTGGACGTGCGGACAGTGCCGCTCAGAAGCCTGCGAATGACGATACGCAGATTGCTAAAGACACCATCAAGAAACAGTCATCTTCTATGGCGATCGTGAAGCAAAATGGTGTAACGGATGGGCATTGTCGCGTTGCTGAGGAGCAACCAGACATTGGGGAGGTGAAGTTAAATTGTGATAACTCAAGCAATGGTACGTCTTCTGAATTTTCGCCTTCGGAAGAAGATGCTCAGGATGAGGTTGAAGAAGTGATGGTTGCTCAACAAATGATGCCGTTGTTAGCCCTTGCCTTGGCGTTGGATGAGAAAACTAATGTTAATGAGACTGAGACTGAAACACATCACCAACAACTGACGTCGCTAGACGTTGAGGAAGCACAAAAGGATGAAAAGAAAGCTGAAATTGTGCCACAAGCGGTCGTTGAAAATGTGGACGTTGCAAAGGATATCAAACAGGTTGTATCAATTGGAGATTTGTTAAAGGAGGATATTCAGGACACGGTGCAGTGCACGCTGGAATCAATTGAGCTTGTTGAATCATCGATTAGACAGGGTGTAGAAGGGGAAAAGCTTTCCGGTGACGATGAAACCAATCATGTTGCTCCATCGCTTCCAATCGAAGAGCAACAGAAAACGAACGTTCAACTGTCCGTCGACACGAACGTGTTTACTAGCGTCGCTAAACAGCTTACAATCAGCTCGGTTAGTCCCGCATTGCCAGCGCTTGTGGAAGATCACGCGGATGATGCTGTGGATGATAGTATCGCATCAGAAGGGGGCGATACGCGCACGAAACGGGACAGCGTGTCCGGTGCCGGTTATAACGAAAGCATCGACTCTGGCCTGCAGAGTCCGGCACCGTGCGGTGGTGTTGCCTCACCCGAAACCTCGTCCATGGTGAGCTCAATCGAAAGCCAACCAGCCATAGATTTGCCGGACGTAGCCTCCAGCCAGTCGGCCTTATCCCAAGTGGTGGGCACATGGCTTATGCGAAAGCTGGAGGTACACGAGCCCGAGGAAGTGTTTGTACTGCCTAGCAATCCGCTCCTGATCCAGCGTTTGGAGCGCTTCCATCAGCTGCAGCGACGGGAGCGTCGCGAACGGCTGCGTGGATCACTGACGTCGGAATCGGAGGGAGAAGACCAGGAGTACGATCTCGAGGATGACGACGACACGGATAGTGACTACATGAGTGACGGTCAGGGAAGAACCGATCGTACACAATCGGATGACGCGAGCAGCTCAAATTCAGGTTCGCCACTCAACTCCGTACAGAAGGAAGTTAGTGTAGTGCAACAAAAACCCCTAGCTGACACACAAACTGGGTCGCCGGCCGATGCAACAAAAGCACAATGCGACGAAAGCAAGCGTCATGCAACACATCACAGTGATAGCGGTAGCAATAATTCCGAAGTAGGCATGGCTGCCCGTGCACCCGATTCGAAACGCTGCTTGATCATGTAGGAATACCCGTAAAGCGAACGAGCTTCATCTTCATTTATAAATATTCTACATCCTTATCTGAGCAGCCAACCCCCTCTCGTAACTGACACACGCGCATACACACACACACACATACACGCCGCTCATTGCCTTTCCCTTCATGCTGAGATATTTCGTAAGGAGTTGATAAGATTTGCATAATCACACAATTAGGTCGTTAACGGGACGGTATCAAACCGAGCAGGAAAAAGACATAGAAATGTTCTGCCAAGAACTACGCGACCACCTCACCACCGTCGCCGCGTCTTTTCGTAGATGGATATATAAAATTTCTAATCGCGATGCAGCGCCACGTTAATATTATTGATAAATTAGTATACTATGGCACACTCGTACTATAACTCGTACCCGCCCCGTTCGTTAACGATAGAGCTGCTGCTGAATTGTTAATACAAAAAAAAATAATAAGAAAAACACACAAATAGGCGAACAAACGTTTGACAAAAACCAGTACCGGCAGTGCTTCTTCTGCTACAAACTCTACTCGTATAATAAGGCACACGCATGCCATAATGATGGACACTGTGGTTTTTACTCGTTGCAACCGTGCAAAGCAATAATTGGTTTCTTTCGATGTTTTCTGCATTCATTATAAGGAGGTGTTCTTTTTTGTTTGTTTGTTTTGTTTTCTAGAAGAATGGACACCTCTCGCTACCACTCGATTAACGCATTGTTTAATGCACCTTGTTGAACGTAATTCTTACTAGAGATATACTTATTAATAATAAAGAATACTAGTTGCATAACAAAAGCGCTGCTAAGCAATTGAAAACGCTGCAGCGGTAACGGCAGATTGCAATAAATTTAAAAGTGAACAAACCAAAAAATGCCAGCAAGAGGAACGAATAAAATGAGACAAAAAACTAAATGCCCTTAATGTTGTTGCGCGCGCTACATGCGGGAGTAGTGCCATTATTCGTTCCCGTTTTGCGACTAAACCATGATGACAATTACCAAACTTTTGTACCGTTTGTGGGGGGTAGAATTTCAAATATTCTAAAATAGGTGTTTAGTAAATAACGCTTTAACCTTATCGTTTTAACTAATTGCTTGCTCCGTGGATCGCATTCCGAGTATTACAAACACGTGTTCGCCAAGGTTCCTTCCGAACCGCTCATACCTTCCGAACGAACATACGTAGGGATAGGGATCCAGAGAGGGAGAGATAAAAATGATAATAAAAATGATCAACGGTAATGTAGAGATCAAGATTGAGCGAAAGATAGCAGAAGTGAAAAGGATCAACCGTTAGAGAAGGAAGGATAATAGAGACAATAGCGGTGTTCACACGTACGTAGAAACAAGCGAGAACTAGGCGTGAAGATTGACAAGATTGAAGATTGGCCCGCGCTCCGGATCGTTCAACGTACGTGTGAACACCTTCATTTGGTCGCCGTTTCAAATGGGTGGAATTTGACGGTTGATTTGTTTGTTTTGTTTGAATTTATCAAAGCGCAAGGTAAACTATCCGAGAAAATGTTATTTAACATTAATCTTCTAGCGAAAGAAAACCTGGATGAAACCATTAAGCAGTACATAAGGATAACAATACATCGTATGGATACGGTGATGCACAAGGAGATCGCAATAAAAGAACGATTGTCAATAGAATTACGATTTTTAGCCACACAAGATCCGTTTGGGAGTCTACACTTGCCGTGCATAACCGTTCATAGCTGTTGACACTGTTTTTCATTTTTCTTTTTAAACGAGTTGAGGAAAAAACCTAATAGATTTAAAAAGAAATATTTTTTTCTTAATTTATACTAGAATATTTCACCCAATTTGGTTCACGCATTAAAAAGTTATTTAATGTTGAAGTTGGCCGTTAACGGTTCGATGGCAGCGTCGCGCTTCATTTTTCCTGCATTGCACGATCGAGCGCGGCGTCGTTCTCGCCTGTTTCTACGTACATGTGAACACCGCTAATGAGAAAGCAGTAAAGATAATGCGTCTAATAAAAAGGGAGAGCGAAAATAAAAGAACAGGACGAGACGAGAAAGAACAGAAAAGGACAAAGCGAGGATGAAAACGGGTCGGAAGCGTTGCATCAGTCTTTTGGTAGATCTCGAAGAGAGCGTTTGGCCTGACCAGTTAAAAAGTTCATAAAAACAACAGTTCCTAAAAAAACTTATACTAAAAGTTAAAAAGTTGTACTGAAATGAGCGAAAATCGCGACAATACCGTCGGGTGAGCGATAATCAGCTGTAAGTAACAATTGAATCGGTAGATCAGATTACAACACTGTTGTTTGATCAGTGGTAAAATCCTCCGTCAAACAAATCATTATTCGATCATGCTCGTTCTAATCGCTTGGTTCGGTTCGTGGCTAAATTTGCTCAAAATCTGTGGATCAGCTGTGATCGCGATGATCGAGATCGATGTGTATTCCAGTACGGACTAGTGATGGGAAGTGCGCTACGCAACGCACACACTCACATTCGCATCTAAATGTAAGCATCTGAATATGGGAAATTGAACAGGAGTCTAAAAAACATAGGAGGATATAAATGTTATCATAAAATAGATGAAAAAGAAGAAAAGCATTGCGTAGTCGGGTCATCATAGCAAAATCATTTGTAGTTTATTAGCTCACCGAATTAGCCATCCCAATGAGCGAGAGACACGGTTTGGATGCGTAACTTTTAACACTTTCAGCACTGCTCAATTAATAATAAATATAGCAGCAAATCGCATGTACGATCCATGATTGAGAACGGATCGTTTATTCATTTATAAATATTCTACATTCTACATTCTACATAATCTGAGCAGCCAACTCCTTCCGTTTTTGGTCTTCTTTGGTTCAAGACTGTACTCTTCCACTCATTACTACATCGATCACCAGTAGATCCATCCATCATCAAATGCATCACCGGGTAGGTCCGCCTTCTCTACCTGCTTAATCTTCCGGTCACCAAACAGCTTGGCAAGCTCACCGTACATTGCTCTGATAAGCACTTCCATGAGTCACGCCCGGAGATTACGAGTCACAGCTGGGCCGTTTGCAGCTTAAGATGCAAAACTGAGTTGATTCCAAGGAAGTTGCATGTGGCAGAATGAGTGCGTATGCGACTGGTGCAAGATTGTCAATCAACAGATAACCGGTTTAACGGAGTTGTGCGATGGTGCGCATGGAAGATAGTAACATGACGGAAGGAGGATAAAGGGGTTTGACTTTTTCTAACGAAGCGCTACAACCAGAACGGATGAACGAATGTTTGTCGACGCTTTCCACGGACAATTATAGCCTAAATGGCCACTTTCGAATATTTGTTAAAAGCTTGAATTCTCCTTTGACCTTGAGATTGGAATTGTCGTATGAGCTGTTACCTCGGTACTATGTGACACATTTTTTTGTTTTACGTGATTCATTTTTTATTATACTCAGTAATTATAATTCTCTTTGTGCTTTTAGTCTGCATTTCATTTCATCTTGGTACTTACTGCCAGGCCATTGAACTTTGGCATCGTTCCTTTTGCTTGCAAAACGTGATTTGTTCGACAACACAAGTGCATCTAGTTGCGCAGTACATGAATCACAAAGAAACGCATACTGTTCAAGCTGCGTTTGTTTTGTATTCCTAACCTTGACCTATAAATGCACAGCCTGCTACCATCGGTTTCGTCATCGGCTGAAGAGGTTATCTCTTCGCAATGTGTTGTGACGAAACGAAATCCCGGAGGGGAAGGTCACGTAAAATGCTGAATTCAGCAGCAGCATAGTAAACATCACCAGCTGAGTTATAATGTACGAACGTGCCGGTGACGTGCTTATAATCGTTACAGTTTCTCTCATTACCAGCATGATAAAAATAAGTCCGATTCTGAGGGTCTCACCCTCCTATTGTGACGTCTTGTGTGTATGTTTGCATTCGGTTGATAGGCTTGCATTTCTTTTTGAAAAGGTATGCTTGCTTCTCTGTTCGCTTGCAGTTCACATCTCATAAGATCAGCATGCGCAACATTTACAGTGATGGACAAAATAAATCATCCACGTATTTTTCAAAAAATCATTTCAAAAATTAAATTCAAAGTACAAAAATCCCAACCCAATGTGCTTATATATAGAGGAAAAAAACATCGATTTGCATCGAAAAAATGGCATTGGCAAAATGAAATAAATCGGTCATACGTATTGTTTATCAGGAAAGCGATGTGAATTAGAAATATTAAAAAAAAAGATATAAAAAATGCGGCGTAGTGTTTACCCCAACTTGAATAAATATATTAATTAGTTTAAAAAATTTATATAGTGAGCACGTCTATCACTGTAGCTCTATCACTGTAGCTCTAGTTTTGTCTATCACTGTAGCTCTATGGGTGTTTCTTGTAACCCCCCATCAGCACGCAGTGAACGCAGTTTAAAAAAAAACCTTGCAATGAAAGTGACCACACCGTTCTTGCTCTAGTAGGAGATTCTTTTTAAAGGTGTTTTATTTTTCCTACATCGAAAAACTTTGCGCATGTGCTAAGTTAGGAGATCTATATTTCGGGTCAGTTCATGCTTAAGTAGCGTACCGTTTAGACGAACTTGACGCATCGTTTGTTTGGTTTTGTGGGTTCGAGCTAGTGACCTTATTTTCTTTACCATTTTTTTCGTTTTTGTTTCGTTTCCCGCCGGGACGTGCACATCGGTTCCCATCCATCCGGATCATGGAAGGTGGTTTCAAAAGCATAATGCATCTAAGCTATCGTGATTTACGTTGCATACCGGAGGAATTGCGCGGTGCTGGAAGGTACGAAATTGACGAGATTTATCTGAAGGAAAATTTGATTCCTTCGCTGCCGGATTGGTTCTGTGTCGCGATGACACATTTGCGTTTTTTGTGTCTCGCCGGCAACTTGATCAAATCCCTACCGGACCAGATCGGTTGTTTGACGTGTTTGGAAACGCTGGATCTGTCGGAGAATGCGCTGCAGTGTATACCAAAAACCGTCGGACGGCTGAACCGATTGACCAAGCTGTTGCTGAATGGAAATCACATCAAACAATTGCCTTTGGGTATGTCTGTGTTGTTATGCATTCGTTTTATTGATTCCGGTTTAAATGTGACGTTTTACACCTCTTGTAGAAATTGGACAGCTCCGGAAGCTGGAGGTACTGGATGTTCGCAAAAACTGTCTGACCAACATTCCCGTCCACTTGTCACTGTGTGCTGCACTAGAAGATCTTATGATGGATGATAATCCCGCTTTGGAGTTCATCCCAACACGAGTCTTTAATCTTCCTTCGTTGAGCTACGTGTCGGCAGAACGGTGTAACTTGTTCCAGCTGCCGTTCTCCGTCAACACGGGCACGCTGAGCTTTGTTCTACTCTTTAGTCACCAGCACAACCTAACGCACTGTCCGCTTGCTTTGGAACGTTACGCCCAACCGGACTACGAATCTGCGGAGAAGAAGTTAAAGCGTGTCAAAAACCCGCAACGCTATCGTCAGATCCGTTGCAATGGTGTCCCATATCTGTTGAATCTTCCAGACGAGCTAGTGCATCTGCGTAACCGTGCTAGTGCACCCGCGATTATGCCAAACGCACTGTTCGATTCGGCATTGCGGGCGTGCGGTAAGCTTCGGTGTGATGGTGTGGACGACTTGGGTTTACCCGTTTGCCTTACGCGTCGATTGCTGCACGGACCAGTAGCCTGCTGCAGCAGTGTTCCATGCGGCAGGGAGATATTCACCACCGCTGTTTTAGCGCTGTTTAAGAGGTGAGTTGACTGAACTGTTTACGGTTTGCAAGGTGCCATGCGTCTCCATCAGGACATGTACGGTAGGTGATGTGATGTGACGGAAGACATGTTTTGTATTCTAGTGATTTAGTGATTAATAATGATGGCCATCCCGAAATGGCCATCGATTATGGAGACGATTTCACCATAAGTGTTACTGCTATGGCTACTGGGGCTGTAAGTCGCACATTTTCACAGCAAAGATTTGATTCCTGATCGAAGGCTAACACAGATGGCTGTGAGATTTTTAACATTTCATTGCATCATAAACGAACCAATACATGAAACACATTTAAACGTGCTGCTACGATCAAAAGTGAACCAAAACTAACGATCGTTAAGAGTTAAATATTCGCATACTGCAAAAAATAGATCATCGACCAAGTTTAGTTGTACCAATTACCCTGTAAAAATGATAACCCGAGAATTAACCATACACAACATTCCGTCTTTTTCATACACAACACGCACACATGCACACACAACCACACATATAAGTATAAGAGCATAGCTCTCGATAATTGTTATTATCATGGGATCTCCTGTCGCAAAGACCCTTTTTTCATTTGACAAGCGGCATCACTTCCTCACAATCTTATCTTCACCATCGTCGGGGGGCGTGTTGGTTTGATGTTTGTTTTCAAGAAGTGATCGTTTATTTTTATTATTCTTATTTCGATTTACTTTCAGCAAGCAATATGCACACAACCTCGTAGTTAGTGTTTTGTTTTGCTCGAAGCATTGCGCGGACCGTTGGTACCAGTATAACTGCGATGCGTACGAGGAGCTACCGTGGGAAATTCCAACCTAACGACCATTGCGCAGCCTCCATCTATGTCGGGTACATCAGAGTCGGGACTGCGGTGATAATGGGCAGTGTATATAGGAAAGTGATTTTGTTAGCATTAGGAACGTAATTCAGAACATGTTAAACATTCCCGGTATAACTTACCTCGCTGTGGATGGCAATCACACCGTCCTCGGCATTGGCTCGGATGGAAATCGATGCGTAACCGTTCGGTTCTACAATAACCTGCAGCCCGGTACAGGTTTCACCTTCGCGCGCACCGGAAATAACGTCACAGTAGATACCGGCCGGCAGACCGGTCTGTAGGATCACATTCATGTCGAACGGTTCGAGGTTGAACGCCACTAAACCAACGCTTCCGCGGGCAAAGGCGATCTGATTGTTACCATTGTCCCACCAGTGCAGCATCGGTGTACCCCACGCAAGGTTGCGGAAGTGGATCATGCTGTACATCTGGCGCCATCGGTGCTCACACACCCATCCGCCACCGCACGTTTTGTCCGGGTTGATGATGGGCGACAGCAGATTTCCCTGTGCATCGGCTGGCGGACCCTGATCGAAGCTGGTAAAGGCGAACGAACTCATAATGCGCAGCTGACCGAACGGATAGGCCGCCGCAAATGCGGTGGCCATTTTGTACGGTTTCGGTTGCTTGTACGTGAGGATTCCATCATGACCGCGCTGATTGTCGTGATTGTCCACGAATACGAACGCATCTTGTGACGAAAGCAGACCCCACGATTCGCCAAAGTTGGACAGCCAACGGAGAGCATCGCCGCCACCAAATGCGCGGCCAAGGTAGTGCGAAAACATAAACTCGGTAACCGTGCCGAGGTGGGTATACTCGTACTTGCGGACAGCCTCGTGGCTTCCCATATCGATAACTTCCTGCGCGAGGAACGCCCGCGAGCCGGGAGCAAAGCCGTACGCGGTGTTAAGATTGTTCAGACGTCCGAAGATCACCTCCAGATCAGCGGGCCACATGTGTTTGGCAGCGTCCACACGGAACCCGGCCACGCCGAGCTCGATCAAATGGTTCAGGAAGTCAACGATACGGTCGCGCACCCACGGAACGCCTTGGTTCAGATCGTGCAGTCCAACCAGCTCGCAGTTACGGATCTCGATCGCATTGCCCCAATCGTTGATGGCACACGGCGGGTTAAAGTCGGGCCACCCGAAAGGTACGGCCGGGAACTGACGATCCGAGGGAATGGCTGTCGAGCCGCCAGTACCAATGGCTGGCTCAACGGGCTGCGTCGCACCCATGTGGTTGATGATTATGTCCACATAGAGTCGTACGCCGGCCGCATTACAGCGTCGGGACATCTCGGCAAACTCAGCTTCCGAGCCTGAGCGGGTTTCCAGCTTGAACGAGATGGGCTGATAGCGCTCCCACCATGGCCGGGAACCGTCATCCAATCGTATGACGATATTCTCGTTAACCGGTGACAGCTGTACACCGCCATAACCCTTGGGCCCGAGGAATCGCTCACACTCGTCGGCAATGTCGCTCCATTTCCACTCGAACAGATGCACTATGGTGCTGTGGCCACGGACAAAATGCGGATCGTGCTGACCGACCACCGGATCGGCGGTAAATGCGACCGCCACCAGTAGGATCACTCCCAAGCGCACTAAGGTCTTCATTGTGTTGGACGCGAGCTTAACGACACCCGATTACGGGAGACTGGACCAACACGCAGAAGTTGCATTCATTTTATAGCTTCTGGATGGGCAAATCAGTTGATGGGAAAGCAATGTTTTGTAGGTGATTGTTTTATCATTGAACATTACATGATACATAGAGGGTGGTTTGATAACGCTGCTTGTTCGATTGTGAATGGGAGCTTGTCCAACAAGAAGGGTTGCAGTGAAGATTAGTTATCTAGCTTTTCTAGTATGTTGTGTCTGATACGAATGGAGTTTAAGGAAGAAAAAGCTACTGTAAAACGATTAAACTATTTAATACAGCAGCAGTAACAGCTTCATTAGTTACAAATAGCTAACAAATGTTTGAGAAAAAAAACTCATAAATGAATACATTCAAAATATGTCCATAAATTGTGATCTTTACAGTTTCCAAACTACCCTTTAAGCCTAACAATCTAACTTACTAATTCTAACAGTTAAGAACAAAGCTTAATTTGGGCCGGTGGTGTATTTGGCAACGGCGCTAGTCTTAACACGACCGGACCGGTTCAAATCCTATTCGTACCGCCCCCTCGTAGCACGGTCTTACTAGCCGGCTACGTGGTAAAAATTAGTCTAATACGGCCTTGATCCGTTCTAACATATTAAAAAAAAAAACAAAGCTTAATTTAAATTTTTGAATGAACAACCAACAGTATTTTTCAGTGACCACTGTGTTTGCGTCTGCTTCTAGAACTTTAATTCGAGAACAAATCGAGCAGTTTTCTAGCAGCACACCAAACACAAACAAAACACACCACAGCCCCGGCTGGCAGCACTGGCCGTGGTGTGACATTTGCGTACCCAAGCAAGCGGTGCAGTAGAAGATTTTGTGTTGCATTTTCATGACGAAATTACACGTCATTTTATCGATTTTTCAGCTCCGGTACAGTGGAAAAAACCATTCCGTAAAGTAAGTTGCGAAAATGGTTTCGCAAAAGTCGTTGCGAGCTAACGCGGACAGCGAGAAGGAAAACAAAACGAGCTCGGCGTCTGCTGCGGTTAGCGGCGGCAGTGGTGCACACGCAGGTGACGGCAGCACTGCTCCCGGTTCCAAACAAACGAAAGAAAAAGCTTCCGACATGCAGATTGTCGGTTCGGATGGTGTTAGTTCCAGTGCGGCCGGTTCACCAGATGCGAGCGGTGGCGAGGTAAGTGGACGGAGTAAGGAAGAGTACTGTAGACATAAAGATCCACGCTATCATACAATTTGTTTTGTTTTGCAGGGTGGTGGCAAGGATGAGCTGGTCATTGGAGAGGAGTACATGGTACAGCGACAGGACGGCTCATGGCATTTAGCGCAGTTAATCCAACAGCGCCAAAACCCATCAGATCCAAAACAGCAGGAGTATTATATTCATTACGAAGGTCTGAACCGGCGGCTGGATCAATGGGTGACACGAGATCGAATATCGAACGACAGTATGCCGGGAGGCAGTCCAACCGGTGCCGGTGACCGTGCCGCCAGTGTGTCTATTCCAACAAACGCGTCTGGCGACGGTGCATCTGCTAGGAAAAGCCCTCTTGGATCGAATACCGCTAATGCAAAAGATCGCTTTACCGGCCTGAAGCCGGGATCGAAGGAAGCCGGATCGTTGCTAGCGAGTGGAAATGATAACATCGGCTCCAGCCTTGACGGAACGGACACGGATCGAAAGATAACGCGCAACCAAAAGCGACGCCATGATGAAATAAACCATGTACAGAAGACGTATGCCGATATGGACCCAACAACGGCGGCCCTGGAGAAGGAGCACGAGGCTATCACGAAAGTAAAATACATCGACAAACTGCGCATTGGAAAGTATGAGATCGATACGTGGTATTTTTCACCGTACCCCGAAGAGTATGGCAAGGTTGGCACGATGTACGTTTGTGAGTACTGTCTGCGATACATGCGGCTGGCAAAAACACTCAAGGAACACAAAGCCGTTTGTACAAGACGGCAGCCACCGGGTAACGAGATCTACCGAAAGGGGACACTGTCCATCTTCGAGATAGACGGTAAAGACTTTCGGTTTTATTGCCAGACGCTTTGCCTTATGGCGAAACTATTTCTCGATCACAAAACGCTCTACTACGACGTGGATCCGTTCTACTTCTACGTGCTGTGTGAAATTGATCGCGAAGGACATCATATCGTGGGGTACTTTTCCAAAGAAAAGGAATCTCCCGAAGGGAACAACGTCGCTTGCATTCTCATACTTCCACCCTACCAGCGCAAAGGCTACGGTAAGCTGCTGATAGCGTTCAGTTATGAACTTTCGCGCCGGGAAGGAATTATTGGCAGCCCGGAGAAACCGCTGTCCGATTTGGGGAAGCTCAGTTATCGGAGCTATTGGGCGTATACGTTGCTAAAGCTCATAAAGGACTATCGGACGACGACGATAAAAGAGTTGAGCGAACTGTCTGGCATTACGCAGGAAGACATTATCTACACGCTTCAATCGATGAATATGGTGAAATATTGGAAAGGTCAGCACGTCATCTGCGTAACGGTGAAACTGATCCAGGAACACCTCCAGATGCCACAGTTTAAGAAACCGAAGTTGATGGTAGACCCGGCGTTCCTCAAGTGGACACCACAAAAGCGTAACAATCCAGCAAAGCAGATAAAGAAGAATTAGAAGTTAATCTATGACCACTAACGCGTAAAATTAAACTTTGAAATGCAGTTCAAAGAAATCATACCCTAAACGGAAGAGTTGTGTGTATTGACCTTTTGCATATAAACACCCCTACATGATGACAGATGTCAGTGAGCAGCGGACGAAGAAGAAAATTAAAAACATTTCAAGCCGGCATTCGTGAGCACGTAAAAACACCGCTTGCTATTCCGAAGAAAAAGCAGCGTGAATGTTATTTCAAACCTGTTCTGTAACTCATTTTGTACGAAACGTTGTTACGAGAAGTGGTCAACAGTACCTTAAAACACGTACGATGGCAACTGTACAGGATGTGGTTAGAATCTTGAATGAGTTCGCACCGGAAAACCTTGCAGAAAAGTGGGACAATGTTGGTTTGCTAGTAGAACCACGAAATCAAACACGGTAAGGTGGATAAATGGAAAATTTCAGCATAGCCGGCGGTTAATATTAACGGTTCGGGGTTTGTTTTTTTTCCTCAGTTCCATTAGCAACATCCTTCTAACCAATGATCTGACGGAGGCAGTAGTGGCGGAAGCTCTGGGAAAGGATGCTCAAATGATAATTTCCTATCACCCGCCCATATTCGCACCGCTTAAACGATTGACCCAAGCATCGTGGAAGGAGCGTATCGTAATCGATTGTATTCGGAACGATATTGCCATCTACTCGCCTCACACGAGCTGGGATTGTGTGACCAATGGCGTGAACGATTGGCTGGCATCATCGCTCCCACATGTTAGTTCCCGTCCGATTATCGCGAACCAGACGTTCCCGACGTTCGGTGCTGGGAGGCTGTGTGAGGTTAGCGGTAATCCCATTTCTGAACGGGATGCCGTCCAACTCATTATCAAGCACACGCAAATGGATTGTGCCATGGTTGGTGTAAACGGCATGGATGAAAACCGTACGATTAAAACGTATGCCGTTTGCGCCGGATCGGGTGCGAGTGTGTTGAAAGGTGTGCAGGCGGATATGTATATTACCGGGGAAATGTCACACCACGAGGTACTGGAAGCGACAAGCAATGGAACGTGTGTGGTGCTGCTCGGACATAGCAACTCAGAGCGTGGTTATTTGCGAGTTTTCAAGGACTTGTTGACCGATCGTCTAAAGAACGATGTGACGGTTCAGGTGTCCACCACTGACCGCGATCCATTGAAGCTGATGTTGCGGGAAAATGCCAGCTAAGCAAATATTGAACGATGAAGTTGAACAAGAATAAAAGTTGGGCTTGTAACAACGAGAGATATCCTATAGGCAATTGCTAATTTCGGAATCTTCTGAGAAAAGCCTAAATTGTAAGCGCTCCGATGCGTCTGTTTGTGATCGTACATTTAACGAGGTTTAATAATGATGAAATAATTTACTATTGATTTATAACGACTTACTAGCTTGTTCCATATCTGCCCGTTGTTTACTGGTCGTTAGAAATTATGTGCTGCACTACGTCGCTAAAGTTAGCGAATATTCCACNGTTCCCGACGTTCGGTGCTGGGAGGCTGTGTGAGGTTAGCGGTAATCCCATTTCTGAACGGGATGCCGTCCAACTCATTATCAAGCACACGCAAATGGATTGTGCCATGGTTGGTGTAAACGGCATGGATGAAAACCGTACGATTAAAACGTATGCCGTTTGCGCCGGATCGGGTGCGAGTGTGTTGAAAGGTGTGCAGGCGGATATGTATATTACCGGGGAAATGTCACACCACGAGGTACTGGAAGCGACAAGCAATGGAACGTGTGTGGTGCTGCTCGGACATAGCAACTCAGAGCGTGGTTATTTGCGAGTTTTCAAGGACTTGTTGACCGATCGTCTAAAGAACGATGTGACGGTTCAGGTGTCCACCACTGACCGCGATCCATTGAAGCTGATGTTGCGGGAAAATGCCAGCTAAGCAAATATTTTACACGATGAAGTTGAACAAGAATAAAAGTTGGGCTTGTAACAACAAGAGATATCCTATAGGCAATTGCTAATTTCGGAATCTTCTGAGAAAAGCTTAAATTGTAAGCGCTCCGATGCGTCTGCTTGTGATCGTACATTTAACGAGGTTTAATAACGATGAAATAACTTACTATTGATTTATAACGACTTACTAGCTTGTTCCGTATCTGCCCGTTGTTTACTGGTCGTTTGAAATTATGTGCTGCACTACGTCGCTAAAGTTAGCGAATATTCCACTCACTGCTGGCCGATTTGCTTCCGTATACATTTCCGGTTGATATTTTCCCGTCTCTACAAGGTAGCCCTTCATTCCTATGCGCATCGCCCCTAGACAATCGTCCGTTGGATCCTACAATAAGATGGTAGTGCGAAAAGGTGTTAGCTTCCAAAACAGAAAAATGGTACCATCTTTCAAGTTCTTACATCACCAATCATGACGCACTCCTCGACAGTAACGTCCTCTGGCAAGGCTGAGCGGAAGAAGTATTCATTTGGTTTTCCAATGCAAACAGCCTGCACTCCCGTGCTATATTCAAGCCCTTTAACAAAACATCCGGGTCCGAGGGCGATGCCATCTTTTGCCTTGTAGTACCGTCCTTCATGAATGGCTACCAGCTGAACATTTCTCGTATCACTTTTCTGGCGCAGTACCCGAAAGGCTTCGTTCAGATGTTCGTAGCAGAACCGTTCCGGTGCAAGGCCCACCACAACTGAATCCGTTGGACGTGTTGGGTCATTCGGTGGCATATCGGTGCGGGCATCGTCAGTCAGGAGGTAGTAAGGATTGAGTCCGTTTTTCCGCACGTATTCGGATGCGGCTGCCAAAGATCCGTAAATTTCTTCTCGTTCAAGCTCAAACCCTATTTTGCGCAGTCTGTTGTACAGGGAGCCAACACTTTCCTTCGTTGTGTTGGTTACAAATTTCACTTTCACACCATGTTGACGCAGCCTGAAATCAAAAGAACATTATTTTAATTTCAAGCAGAATGGCAGGCCTAGAAAATGTCTGTTCTTCTAACCTTTTTAATGCATCTACAGCACCTTCGGTCGGTTGGTCATCGACGTGGAGCGTTCCACTGAGATCTATTAATGCCAATTTTACGTGCTGTTGAGCCATGTTGCGCTTTAAGACCGTAAATGCACTTGAAACAATGCATAAACGCCAAGTTCTTGGTAATGAAAACCAAGTTCTTGGTAATGTTTTCATTTGAATTGAACTGTTTGTTGTGCCGTATGTGACAGTTTCGCATCTTTTGACATTCGGAGCATTGAACTGGCAGCACTGATGCTAAATTTTGAATAAACGAACAAATTTACAAACCAATACACTTTCAAGAAAACAAAGGCTCATGAATTTAACAAACAGAATTAATTCTCTCTTTAATGTGAAACGTTTTTGAAGGAATAGTGAATGAAAAGGGTTATTTTTAACTTTTTGAATCGATAAATGTATACACCTTGGGTGTGCGAATGTGTATACGACACTTGAGCATATTTCGGGAACCAACTGTATTGTCATTCGCCCAAAAAAAGTCACAGGAAAAACTCGGTCGAACGGGAAAAAGCGATGTCGCCGTGAAAAGTCGTGTAAAACGGGCGATAAACCGTCTGCAAACAAGTAACTTCCATGCGTGCCCTTTCTCGTGTGTAACAGGCGTGTTTTGTGCGTGTGAATGTGTTATTATTCCGTCTGGTGAGCATTATTTCTTCGCAAAACATTCGTCGAGGTTTTCAATGTTTATGGGAGGGGAAGCACAACACAAATCGATTGAACTGCACGGCTTGTTGAAACGGTGAAAAACGGTTCACATACAAATTCGGTCAAAAGCGAACGGAAAAGGAGGTTTTTCCGAAAAACTGGACTACCAATGCAAAACTATCTTTTCCGAAGCAAAGCATATTTCTCACAACAGCAGGCGTGCAAGGTATAAACGGTAGTTGATGCGGATTCATCATCATCATCATGCTAATGTTGTGTGTTGAATCGGTTCTATTGTGCGCAAAAGCGCAGCATAAGTGTTGTGTAGTCCGTTCTTTATGCGGTGCAGTGTACGTCCAAAGTTGGTGATGTAGTTTTCTTCCCATTAGCAGCGAAATTGCAGCCAGGGAAAATTCAGTATTGAACCACTTTTTGTGTTTAAGTTAGTAAGCAAAAGAACCAAAAAAAAACTCTCTTTTCATCCAAATTCAACCAAGCACGTCAAGCTTGTGGTGCATCAGCACATAACAGCTGAAGAGACAACAATTTAATCCTCAGCAAACCATGCACATCACCATGCAAACGTCGTGATAAATGAGTTTTTGTCAGTGCATCATCCTCCGATCTTTCTCGTTTGCTTTCTGTGTACATTTTTCCATGCAGCGAAACGAAGGCGACAAAATTGAACGACCTACGATTCCTACGATTTCCTTCCCTACGATTCATTCAAGCGTAAACAGGCGTGCTGCCTGGTGGGGACAAGATTTTCCGAGATTTTCGGCTGTGACGCCACCGTGTGTGTTTTCTCAAACAAAAAATTCCTCCTCCTTACATACAGTTTCACCCCCGCAAAGATACGAGCTTGGGCAACATGTCTTCTCCCTTTCATGTTTTTATTTAAACTTACCATGGGCATACACACACACCCATGCACACGCATACGAAAACGCGTACGTTGGGATGGGCGTGTGTGTATAGTAGGAAAAGACGGTAACGCACAGGAGGCTGAGAGAGATGGGAAGAAGAATGATCCTTTCCCGAAACAAAACACGCGTGTGCATATGTATGTGTGTGTGTGTGTGTGTGTGTGAGTTTGGCTGTTTAGGGAAGATATGTGTGCTGTGCTGTGCGCGGTGTAGTTGTGTGCGAGTTCTCGTGTATCCTTTCTTTCTACACGGCATGCGAGACACGCCGCGTGTTTCGTCACACATTGCACATGCTGGGTGAAGGAAAACACACGGTGGGTTTGGAAAATTTAATATAGAATCTAATTTTCCTTCTGCTTGCCCACTGGGAAACGACACTGCCTGGTAGACACACGTTCTACGCAAACCCGCATTATGAAATTGCTGCTGTGTGGCACAATCTTCACCTTCACCCGGAAAATTGTCTACCTGCTCTAGCGAGTGGTCGGGTGAGGTTTTCCCATCCACAGAACAAACACACATTTTGTGCTTTTTCTAATTAGCAAACGAATTGAGCACAATAAAAAAAAAAACAGAAGAAACAGTTGCTAAGCAGCAGCAATTATTGTCGTTTCCTTAAGTAAAAGTAAAATAGAAATGATTTTGTACAGTTTCGAAATCAAAAAGAATAAATTTGCAACAGAATACAAAAAGACGAAGTACAACAGGAAATCAAATGAAAATTACTTTTCCCATCACCCCGTTTTCAATGGTTTGTGACTGTGCAATCTGGCCTAACGAAACCCACCTTTGCCAGACACATGCCAGATACAAAGTGTTTACTAAACTGGCGTGTGTTCCGGTTTTCCAACGTGCGAAATGGAAACACTGAAACTAACAGCCTACTTAGCTCGCACAACTCGCGGGCTGTGACAGCCAACCGCCAATCGCCAAAAATCAATCAGGAACAGGTTTTTTTTTCCACCCTTGGTGTCATAAAAGTTTCGCTTTTATTTTTGTATAATTCACTCCTTTTTGTAATGTTTCATTTTCTCGTTTTTCTTTGTCTCGTTTTAGCGCTTCAGTGGAAATGTGATTATAATTTCATCACTGTTAAAAAATAAACCCACCCGGCATACTCTGGATCAGTCGACGGAAACGGGTTTGATTTGTGTGCATTGTGTGGAAAAAATAGCATACACACACACACACACGCGCGCAGTCCAATGGTTGGTGACTGTGTATGCTGAAGAATTTCCACCGGCTTCCATCGCAATAATCATCCTGGATCCTGGTGTTGTAGCTTTTTTTTTTTAAATCTATAGCATTTACCGCATCGTGTGTGTTATTATTGTTGCGGTGAAAATTTTCAAATCCTTCCCCCCTCCCTCCTTCGACACACACACATACACAGCCGCTCCAGGATTGACCGGTTTTCCTGCCCTCCCTGTATAGGTGTGTGCGTGAGTGCGAAAAAGTGGGAGAATAGTTTACGTGCAATCGGTTTTTTTTGTGTTTGTTTGTCCCGGCATGGAAAAAGGTGTTGTTTAAATGTTTCCAGCCGCGGAAACGGTGCCGATTTGCGTGTGCATTTGAGTGTGTGCGTGTGTATGTGTGTTCCGGAAGTGTAAAAAAAAGAAGCAGCAATTGCACGGATAATAATCAACGTGGGAAATTGCCTCGTTGACTCCCGGGACCTGTGTGTACGGGGTCGTGGTTCGCAGGGTGCAGACAGGAAGGAAAACCAACGCCCGACACATGCCCACGGTGCGGGTGAACGCCACGGGTACAGAGGAACACCCGGCCGGTCAGCGGCAGCGGTGTTGTGTGCAGGATTAATCCACCGTCGTGCTCGCAATCGAAAGCGACCGACACGGGCACAGTAAATAAAATTGCACAATAATTATATCGACCGGAAGTCGAACCGTTGCCCGAAAGACCCGAGATGATGGTTGCAATGCCGGCCGGATGCATTATCCGGTCGCCGGCGGGTCCTGCCGGCTGCTGGCGTATTGTGGCCACGCTGCTGATAATTAGCTGTTTATATAATCCCCCAACGGTGGAAGGTAAGTGCTTCAAAGATTGGTCCTTTCCCTTTCGTGCGGTCCTTTCCCACCAACACTACTTTAGGGAGTCACATACACACACAAAGACACACAATTTGTTATGGCCGGTGTGTGTACGAGAGAAGATGCTAGCAAATTATTTTTGCATAAATAATTTTTTCCCCACCTTTAGTTATCTATTTTAGCAGTGACCGAACAAAGTTTAGCACGGCAATATGGCATAGCAAAATTGCAGCCAAAGAAAAAAAAGAACCCCCCTCCCCTCCCTCTGAACTCTGGCCGAAGTGCATGTCTGTGAAAGAATGCGAATCGCAATCGATCGTTTGGAGTTTTCATGCTGGAAATTCCGACAATTTCGATGAAACCGGTCACGCGATCACGTGAGGGGAAAGGGTAGAAAGAGAAAAACACACAGGGAAAACCCACAACTAACCTCTTCTTCCTCTTCAAGGTGTGTATGTGTGTGTTTGCGTATGACAAACCGGTCTAATCGACCGCTTTTCATTTGGCGTTGGTGTGTGCGCCATGTTTCGCACCGTGTTGTTGTGTCATCGTGCTGAAAATTTCAATGAATTTCCAAAAAGAAAAACCCCGTACGGGTTGTCCACCCTTCACTCGGTTCAAGTTGTGTTCAGTCTGGCCTGCTCTTGCTTCCTTTCTGTGATTGGGGCTCTTTTTGTGCACTGTCTCACTCTCTTATGTCTGTGGCCACGTGTTTGATAGAGACCGTACGGAGTCTTTGATGCAGCAAAATGTGTCCTTCCTACATTCGCATGTGCGAGGGAGAGCATGAAACAGATGTATAGACAGAATGGAAAAAATGCTGAGCGTTGTACGGGTTTGTTATCCTTTCATCATGAATGTGTGTGTGTGTCTCTCTCTCTTTCGCTTTGTTATGTTTAGAATATATCTCTGCTGTGTTATGGTTATCGTCGCAGAGTGTTTCCCAATTTTGGATTGGATTTCATACTTTTAACTGCTTCATGCTTTAAGTGTCGTTTTGTTTACTGAATGAAAAGAGATCTAACGATTTTAGGCAGATTAACTGATTGACTGATGGACAGTACTGACTGAATTTTGGCAAATTCGTACGAAATCATTGCTTTCGTTACTTTGGTTCCAATGCAAACTACATCAGAGTGAAAAAAATTTAATGTTGCATTCATAATATCCTGTAAACTTCTGGTGCAATGCCAGAATCCTATTTCCTGTCCACATGATCTTAAAGTGCATCAGAAGCCAAAGGTAAAGATCAAGGGCGTTTCTTCGAGAGGTCCGAGTTGTCTGACAAATGTTGAAGAAGTATCACAACAAAATAGACATTGTTATGCGAAAGCTACTCAATACACTGTTTTTCACGGGAAGATCACGCTGAACAACGTATAGCTTACATGTACCCAAAAATGTAACGTCGTTAGGGACTTTCAAACGAAGGTCCCGAAGAAAATTCTCCATTATTTGATGAACAGACTTATGCAAAATGTCTGGAAATTGTCGTCTAAATCAAGTAGTATCATTAGATATCAGTATATAGTCTTTTTGTCTGACTTGGCCTCGTCCCATCATAACAAGTGATCGCCAGTGGTGATTAATACTGGTAAAGAAAAATGTTTCATTGAAGGCTGCTCTTTTGGGAGCTATTCTGGGGAAATCTCACACCGAAGAGCTTATCGAATAATTTTGAGGTTAAAACTGACTTTGCGCCTGGCTTTAACTGACTTTGCCATCGTTCCTGCTGGGCTCAATACAGTTAAAATTTAGGGCATACTTAAGTATCGTAAGTATCTTTCCAATTGTTTCGAAGCATTTCTTTTATTGGCCACAGAGTGTAGCACCACAAAATCGTTGTTATTTCAGAGAGCTGATAACAGACTTCAAAAGAACTTAAAAACTCCTACAGACGTCCGGTAATAGTACATCATCATCCGTACGCTTCATTTGCCCATTGACCTGACGAATTTGCTAACAGCTTTTCGGTACCATTTCCATCTTGTCAAGCTTCTTCTGGCAGTAAGTTTGCATTAGGTTGCTTTTGTGTTCGCTGCTGTCCAATTCCACACATGGGCCTCTTCGCCAGGCACTCGAAAGGCTCTCAGAAAACCGATTCGATTTCAATCACCAC
This sequence comes from Anopheles rivulorum, assembly GCA_018908115.1. Lineage (NCBI taxonomy): Eukaryota > Metazoa > Arthropoda > Insecta > Diptera > Culicidae > Anopheles > Anopheles rivulorum. The sequence goes on from STHB01000010.1 coordinate 12,724,747, forward strand.
GAGAGACCACATGGCAGCGCGAGGGCATGTTCTCGTTTCTTTATTACCATCGTCGCATATGGGACCCAGGCGTCTTCTGTTGTGGTTTTTGCCGTTCGTCCTCGACATCTCTCGCTTATCTTGCCGACAACATCCAATATCCGGCGACGGAAAGCTTCCTCGCCAAGGGAAGGCCATCGTAAGGAAAATCGTTATCGAAAGCAAATATAAATATTTCCCGTGTGGTTCGTGCATGTGTGTGCACGGTGCTGGTGGATTGTTACACAGTGGGACGCGAGCGAGCGAGAGCGCGTCCAGTCCGCGTTACTACAGCCTCGTATGCCTGCGAAGGTCAACTTTGAAATCTGCATGGACGTGTCGTTTCGTCCCGGTACGGAAAGAACCATTCGAGCGTAGGGAAATTAAGAAGCGAGGAGTAAAAAAAAAGGCATAAGAAGAAGAAAGGGAAAGTGAACCAACAACAACGGACAAAAAAATGGACGTTGAAGTGTACCAACCTTCGGTCCTAGCCTACGGAGACAAGGCATGCCAGCGTGTACCCAAAGTCGAAACAGAACTCACAGAAACAGTTCTTTACGAGCAGCGGCATTCTGTCTGCCTGCTTATTTGGGAACCTTTTTTTTCTCTACCCAAGGACACACCAAACATCGTCTCATGGTGTGTGAGATTCGGTCCACTCGCTTGACTTCTCCACGGAGTTGTCCCTTTCCCGGGTGCTTTCGAACGCGCAATGAAAATAGGATCATCTACGATCGGAATCCCAATTGAGAGAGAAAAAGAAGGAGAAAAACGGACGAATGGGCCGTTGGTGGAAATATAAATTTCCACCCACTTTCGCTGCCCTTACACTGCGTGGTTAGGTATCAGTAAATGTGTTTAGCTAGGGAAAAGTTGGAGTGGTTTTCTTTATGCAAAAACGATACCTCGATAAAAATGTTTGGTCACATTGTGCTGGGGAAAGGAAATTTATTGGCCCCCGGGCAGAGTATCGGTGGGGCACGTTTGATAAAATCTTGATCGGAATTGAAATGTGCTTCCCGCACACACCCACCCATCCACACACACACACACACACACGTACGTTCGCGGATATGCTGATTGTGTTTATCGCGGTACGGAAGATGAAGATATTCAGTTGTGGCTCGCTATATTCGTGCGTCCAATCATCCAAGGAATGGGAACACGTTACGTTGGGACCCCTTTATTAACGGCCTACCTGGCAGTATAATAGATCAGAAGAAAAGCATTAATTTGTTGGCAAATGGATGCAGTAGAATGTATGTCTGTATGGTAAAGATTCCGATGCGAAACACGTTTCGAAAAAGGTTAATCATCGGAAAGTCAGCAATGTTTGATGTATTTAGCTGTTAAGCTTATGTGTCCAGCATAATTTAATGGGGATTTTCTTCCCTTTTTTTTTTGATAACTTGAAGGTGTTAAAAATACTTTCAAAGTGGACCAAAAAAAAAACCTCCCCAAGAGAAAATTAAACTTTGTGTCATCGTGAAACTTACGCAATCCAAGATGGTCGTCGACAGGGAGTTCTTCGCAGATAGTCTTTTTGCATTATTCTCATTGCTTTCGGTGTTTTTTTTTTTGCTTCCCGGTGCTTTTGCTTCCGCTGGCTTGTCGTCGGATTAGCACCGCGGACATGATTTTGCCGCATTAGGGATGCAGATTATGAGATGAAAGATCAAAGTTCAGCAAACAGCATACACACACACACACACACACATACAGAAACACACGGAAAGGCATAAGGGGCAACAGCATAAGTCTCCCCTTTTCGGTAAGCATCTTATAATGCGCTTTGTGCTCTGTGCTAATCCTTTCGGCCGATTGAGTGTCCTTTATACGGAAACCGGCGCTCCGTAACCTAATTTCGAACTATTTGCCGGCTCATGATGGCAACGACAGTGATAAATGGACGATTGACGACGGTACAAAACCGGCGCGTAGCATATTAATTGCTCGCTCTGTGACACAGCTGAAAATGGACATTTGAGAAAAAAAAGATCGAGATGCAATGATTTACTGTAAGACCACTCATAAGGATTCTCTTCGTAAGAAGGAGATGGATAATATTATTGACCTTAAAGATGTCGTGTTTTTGTTTTACTTGGGTTCATGATTTACTACGTCATGTGTAGATCGTGTAGTAAAACATTAGACTTAATTTTACTACGCAATCGATCATTCCTGGTCCTGCTTGTTATAAACTGTCCAGAACGATTTACAGTGGTGGCCAATATAATAAGTTCTCCCTGTAAATTATCTATATCTAGTGTAGCTTTAAATGAATTAGTAATTAATGCGGTTGCCTGCATATTGATGGCAAAAAATAAATCAAACATAATTTAATTGGTGTATATTAAGTTAGAAAAGTATTATCAATATTTGGCTTAAAACGTTGAAAGTTTGTAAGAATGATGCTACTTTAAAAGCCAATTAAGTTGTTTAGAGCATTTTCTTAAAATTATTGTTTTAGTTTTTAAAACTAAAGCTATCCTTATGCAGTTTTTCTATGCTTAAAATAAGGCTACCTTTTCCATGCAATAAAAACATCCGCCAATTAAATTAACCTAACCCAACCGAAAACTATTGCTAACGCCATAAAGATATACCTGTCGTTTTGGGTTCGGTTTATCCCCTACGCCAATCGATCATTGGCGTGAAATCAACAACCGTCGTTTTCGACGTCACTGTGCCGGAAAACATTGCCAAGAAGTCAAAGGGATCGATGTTGTTTACCATGATTATTAGACCTTTCCGATTGCACCTTTAACATTGCCCCGAAACCTTCCTGCATAACTTATACGACGGTAGAAAATAAAATAAAACCGGCCGGTTCTTGGAACAGAAAGAATCGTCACCTACGTAAGAAGGGAAATCCTGAAGGATGCTTCTTCTTCGCGATGGTGAAATGAGATTGGAGTGAAGTAAAGTTTTTCACACGCTCTCAAGCAACAAACGGAAATCGATAAAGTGTGTTTGTGTCTCACTGTAAAGCAATAGGAAAACGAGTATGGCCAACAAAATATGACACAGACACACTAGGCAGTAGAGAGAAAATGGAAACAGGATGAACGGGCAAAGAGCAAGAGAGAGAGAGAGATAACACAGGATAATGTATGCGAGAGCGGAAGAAAAGCTGGTGGGAAAATTATTTTCCGTACAGAAAATCTGAAACAACGCCCAAACGGGATTGTCAAAAAAAAAAAGAAAGGGAGCGGGTTGAATGGAAAATTCGATTCATTCGTGTGCGAGTGAAACGCAAAGCGAATGCTGGTACGAGATAGCATTTTCAGGACTGCCGGTGCTAGTGCACGGAGGACAACAACATTTGAATATCAAATCGCTCGTGCCGTTTTCCGAAGTGCCGAAACTCTCTTTCTAAACTCTCACTTTGCTTGCCCATTTTGATGGGCCGCTTCTCGGTCGCTCGCTAGTGGTTTATTGTGATGTGATCCTGCAATGGAGAAAGAGACACATTTTGCATCGGTGAAAACGTGCGTCAGCATTTGCAAATAGTTGAATGAAATGAATCTAGAAGAGAAAGCAATGCTTCTCATCTTGTGTGTGTTTGTTTTTTTTTTCTTCTAAATATCAATATTATCATGCAATCTTATTCTGTTTTCCTTTAATCGAAAAGGAATTCGATTAGAAAAAATGTATCTAAATCGTATCACTGTCGTTTTGTTGGGTTCAATTTTTTTTACTTATTGTATAGACACAACCACTATTTCCAAGCGAAATACTAACGACTCTACTTGCCAGCTTGACGGTCTAACAGACTGGACAATGTTTAAGTGATTGTGATACAGAGCTGACAGAGCACAGCACTGGAGCGAAACTCTGGAAATCTGTCAGTCTAAACATGCCCTAGACGGCTTCATTATTGGAAAGAGTTCCTTGTCATAAACACTAGAGAACTATCAACTATCAATGTTCCATCTTCGAAGTCGTGTTTCCTGCTGTCCAAGACTGTACTGCTCCATTCGAGATGACAACTTCTCTTGTTCCAGCCAGCGAGTGTTCCTTTTCACATCTTGCCAGTAAGGCATGAGTCTAGTATCTTCAGAAGTATATCGTGTGTATCATATCTTTAATTTCTTGTGTTGATGAAATCCCAAAGCTTTACACATCATAATTCCACACAGCGAGCAGTTCCCTGGAATAGATTGTCCAAGGATGCTTTTTAATTAGGTGGTAAGACTTGTTAAGGAATAGACTGACCACCGAGACTGATATTCGAGAAATGCTTTCGATCGATGACAACTTGGTCGATCTGCGAATAAATTTGCAGCTGCAGTTCAACCTGTGCATTAAGATCATCGATGTCAAAGATCACGTTGTTGGCAGAGATTAAATTCTATAGAAATTATCGTTGGGATTGTCAGTGCTTCGACGAGTATTCTTACTAAACCAATTAATAATACCTTCGATTGAAAAACATGTCATGGTTCCTGGACGGATAACTATTCACTGCTACGGTATACAATGAATCCGGATAATTTCTGGTAATGTGTGATGATCTCTATCTTCTTGAATCTCCAATCTTTTTCCGCCGATTTGGATTTTCAGAATATTCGGGTTCGTTAAAACGATACGCATAGATATTGAGGTTAGCATGCACGGTCGCCTACCTTTTTTCCCCGTCCAAGGGCCTACGAACCCTAGATGATTCAAGTCCCATAGGATGTCGGGATGGAAGAAAAAGTCAGTCATCCCAAACATGGATTACAGACACTGGCTCCCTTCGGTCAATTTACCCATATCATCCATCTTTCCAGGAGGTTTAATTTTGAGAAACATATTACCATTTGTACGATTGACATATTGAGTAGAAGTTGAGTTTGGAACTTTGATTTCAAATATACCTAGAGTATATTATATTATATTATGTTGAATAACATTTAGTCCCAATATCCCCGTATATTTAGTTTTTAAATAATGTTTATGTGCATTGTACATACCGTGCCGCATTATTATAATTTAGTGCTCAAATCACATTTCGGAGCAATCCTTTTCTCTAAGCCATTCATGCCATCAAAACGCAAGTATCCTGCGAATGAAGACCAAACCCAAACGACCACAGAGCAGAGAATGGGGCTTTTTTTAAATACTAGCGCGTAAATGAAGTCATGGAATGTGTTTTCTTCCCTTTTCCCTTACTTTACTCATCATATCTGAGCAGTCTGAAGAAATAATTCGACTCCTGGACGAAATAATGACAAAGCCTTCCGCATAACATCTCCAGCAACTGTCATGTGCCTGGCCACCCAAGTCCTGGAAAGGATTCCGGACGCTCAAAAGCGGTGGTCGGGACCTTTTTCCTCACAATTAGCAAAAGTCGTCACCAAAAAGGGTGAGAGTGCCACATCTTAAACCGCGCACTGCTGTTAACCACCTTTCCGGTGGGCGTACTTTCGCCAGTTCAGCACAAAACAGTCGTCCCTTTGGTCGTTCCCTTTTGCTCCAACGGCTCCATTCGTATTGGCCGGGAGGGATTTTTCTCTTTATTTCCCAATTGAAATTGTTTCATTCGGTTTTGTGTTTCTTGGGTACGAATTTTTGAAGAAAGTCAAAATTTGTGCATTGCGAATATTAAAAGCCAGCTTTGTCGAGTTCCACACAAAAGCCCCGCAGAGCATAAATGCCGTGGAAAAAAAAGGATGCTCTAAAATTAGTAATCACGCTTCTTATGGCGATCGTTACTTAAAGGGGGTGGATCTGTGTTTCTTTTCCTTTTTCTCCTCTGCGACGGTTAAAAGGACGAAACACACCGAACGTTGGAAAGATTTTTTACGAGTGTGCTTATTTTCTCTTCTCTTTTCTTTCGTTTATTTTTCTCTTTCGCTTCTTTTCTTTTGTACCATTTTGTGCATTTTGAAATAATGAAGGGATTCCACTATTTAACTACTGCTTAAGGATTCATACCGATTTTGTTGTATATTTTTTTCTTTCATTCCTTCATTCTTTCTTTGTTTTGTTTTATTTGCCAACTTGCATAACCGGTGCGCTGAATGTTAATGGGTTTTAGCCTACTGGGTTTTGTGGACCAAACGAAGCTTTTCGCTCGTCTATTTACTGTTCTGTTTGGTGATATCTGGTTTGAAATTATCGTTTCTAGTCAGTTCGTGCTTATTTTGTGATGGTATTAAAGTTTTCTTAAAGCTCTTTAATTCACCAAGATAAACATTTCTGTTGACAAAACCCATTGCTTTGTACATTTTCTGCACTCTGAAATGTCTGTTTTAGTTCACGGTTTAAAAATGGAATGAAAAATAATGCGCAGCCACGAGAACACACCGTTAAAGTGAGTAAAACTCTGGATGAAATTCTTTGGTGAAAGTTCATATAAATTCATGCCAACAAAGCGTGGTGCGCGTCGAAAACCAAACCCGTATTAGGGGTTGCTGTGCAGCAAGAGAAAACCCCAACCAAAACCTCCAAAATGCAACAGCCGCACCGCACAGAACCGGCGGTGCATAATATGCAATATAAAGTGCAATATGTATGATGATGATATGATAAACCGGTTCGGGTTGTTGCTTGTCCCCCTTCCGTCGGACAGACGGGTAGACAAGTTGCTTCCCATGCAGCTACTGAAGACTCCACTTTTCCACGTGCTTCCACTTCTCTACAGGGCAACAGGCGGAAGCATCTTCAAAAGTGGCGTCGTAAATTTTCGTCTTCCACACAAACACACACACTTTGTCGCTGTTTCACGACCGAACGCTTCGCTGCTGGTTATGTGGATGGTTGGTGAAGAAGGTTGAGCCAGCAACACCAACGCCCTGTCATCATGCCAGACGCAGTGTGTGGCCCTTTTCCATCTCATGATCGATCGTGAGGGTTGGTCCGATGGCTGCCGAACCCGTATCGTAAAAACACTGTGTTTTTGGAAACACAGGGAAACAAGACGGAGAAAGTGTTAGATGAGTAGAAAATATCTTCCTTTTTTATGATGTGGTGCGTTTAAGTCTAGGTGTTTCAACTCGATATTCCATTGATGGAGTAGGGTGTTTTGGCAGATACAAGCGAATCTTAAAGATATTTATATATGTTTTATGTTTATTCTTATAAGTTATAGAAATTTCTATATAAATATCCAGATGAGTTACTTCAGTGAGTCTAATTATGTCTGAGAATTTGTGAAAAAAGAATCTTATTCTGGCAGATCTTCGAAAAACTTTTTTATGATCTTTGTCAGTAGCTCTCGTTAGCTCGAGCTAGCTCTTCAGAGTGAGCTGAGTGAGCGTGTTTTATCACGGTGATAAGTTATCCAAACTTGGACACCTATGAAGAAAGATATCTACTTTTATTCTGACACTTGGAAACCCTCACCTTGGTCTGCTGGAATTTATTCGATTGCTGGCACGATTACCTGTTAGGTCGATAGAGCCTTAACCTTGGTTTGGCTGATTCTGAAAACTTGCGAAAAAAGATATCTAACCAATTTCTGGATCTTTATTCTTCTGGATCTTGGAGAAATTTTACTTTAATCTGTTAGCACCTCTTCGGATGCTCTCGTGCGGGTTTGGCCTGAGGATAATTGATCGGTAGCTCACGCGATCTTGAGTTACTTGATACATTAGGTCACTTAGATGAGCTGCGCGAGCGTTGTATTTGAGTTATTTGATCTGATATACCTGCAAAGAAAGACATCTACTTTTATTTTCTTGTTGGTCTGAGTGAGTTTGGTCTGAAACTAACTTGTCCATAGCATAAACCTTGTGCTCACTTGATCAATTTTTGTGAGTTAAATCGTGGTCAGTACTATATGGCCTGTATAATATATACTGCATTAATTATAACTAAACTACGAAAAAACCCATAGAATGTTTACGAAATGTTTGCCAAATTAAGTTTTGCACCAAGCTGTTCTACTGACCATGTTCTACAGCATGTAACTTTAAAGCTCAATAAAGCCATTTTTGTTCCCTTTTTTTAAGTAAAAGTTCCACGGACGCTGGCCCCATAGAACCACGAACACAGGGCAACAAGGGAGACGATTAAAAATTCTGTGGTTTAAAGTTACTCCGTACTGTTCGTTTAGTGCCCTACTTGTTGTTGTGCTGGCCTGCCCAAGGATATGCAATTCAATCGATACGGCAAACCCAAACCCCGGAACAGCAAGAATGTATTGCTTTTCCTTTCTTACACTCCATTTTTTTGTTTTGTTTAGTAGATCCGAGCCAAAAAAAAGGTCAGTGGAGAAAAAATTGGCAAGCACAAAGGCGGGGCACACGTGTCAAAGAATAATGATCCCATCGTCCCGTTCAAATCACTGCCATCGATAGATAAAATGGGATGCATAAAGCAGGTCTGGAGGGTGATTTTTCCAAACAAAAACCGTCCATCCAGAAATGGAATGTTGACGGTACTTTCAAAAGTACTCTTCCAAAAAGGGTGAACCATGACTTGGTGTGCAAAAGGAATGCAAGTACTTTACGGCTGTTCTCTTCTATCGTCTCCCGAAGGTCGGTATTCCGATGTTTAACTTGTTGCAAAATAGCACTAAACTTTACGTGCGCCATACATCCATGGTTCTAGTGGAATGTTCTACAGAAATGTTGAAACTTCAAGATGTGAGTGGGAATTTAAATATTTTACACATGCGGAAGAAAACGCTCCAAACGGTTTTACTAATCCAGTCCGAGCGCATTGGCAAACGATTCAAATGTACGATCCACCACAACTATGTTTCCTAACACGGTGTTCATGTTGTGGTTAGCAAATTGCAAAAGTGGACCTAGCTGAATTAGCCCGAACTTCGTTCCAAACTATCATCGAAAATTTTGTGTTTGATTTCCCAACCACAAACCTCGCTTGACCCGATTGTTCCCGATCATTCACACACCCAGGTTGTGTTTACTCACACCCCGCTTAGCTACACGGGATGCAGTTCTAATCATTCCCGGGTTGGTTTTAAATGAAATTTCGGTAAATATGTGTGTGAGCGTTTTTGTTGTTTATTATGTCTGATAATGCAATTGAGTGCACTGGAAGCGACGGATTTACGGACATGGGAAACCTGAAATTGGAAATCGAAATCGCTCGAAATTGAAATCATTGAGAATTGTTATAAAACGTTAGGTGATTTAATTAGTTAATAGTTGAACGCTTATAGCAATTAACATTACAGGGTTTTTCAAGTAGACTTAATCATGTTTAAACGATTTCTTAATTCTTTTCAAGTTGAAGTAGAACATTTATAGGTAAATATATATGAACTCTTTCCATTTTTCTTGTTCTTTGGCAAAGTTGTATTGACTGAATGCAAACCTTTTTTGTTTTTTTTTTTTATATTTTTAGTTAGATCTTTATAAAATAAATTGTAATTTATTTCCATTTGCACTTATAAATTAGAAAAGATTGCAAAAATTCATTGAAATTTGAAAAGATTGTAGAAATGGGTGTAATTTTCTCACTTCAACTCAAAATCCTTGGTTATTCGTCACGCGTTAAACACATTCCCTAATAAACGATAATTTAATTATAAAAGTAAAAACTACTGTCAATTTTCATCAACTTTTCGCTTATTTATGTTTTGAAACTGAAATTACTCGAAATACTACGCGTTAACGCCGGATGTTTTTTTTTTGTTATAAATTTAAAAATGCCTGCAACACATTTATTTCCCTCATGATATACATTTCTTTTGCCTCCTGGGCATTCGGTGGACACCTGAGAGAGCATTTATAACGCCGGTCGTGTGCAACCAAATTTTAAGTCGCTTTTTCCCCGTTTTTTTTTACACATTCTCCCATTTTCCCCGCACAAATAAAAAGTGTACCAATCCGGTAAAAGAAAAGAAAAAAAAACATAACAAATGGAATGGCTTCTGAGAGTCATGGATGGGTTTAAACCTCCACACTCCATCCAAAAAAATGAAATAAAATAAAGAAAGGGGTGAAAAACGTTCTCTGGAGGGCCTTTTTTCTCGTTTCCGGGTGGAATAAAAATAATCACATAACGAGTGTGGGTACAGGCGGTTTTTTTTTTTCGGTGTGCATTCTTTTGAAGATCGTTTTCCCTTGTCGTTCTATTAGTTTCGTTTTTTTTTGGGTAGGGCGAGGTACTACTGGAGAACCGTTTGTTGAACGTGTTAGTCTCTCATCTGCAGGGCCCGCTGCATGTTGCTTCCCATTACCGGGGCAAACCACTTGACACTCCATCCATAAAACTTCTCTCTCTTTCTCTCTCTCACACACACACGGTTGCTTTGCATGCGCGTTTCGTCCGCGACCGTCCGGCGTCATGTGAGTGTGTTCTATTGGTTCGTGGGCCCAAAAGCCTTTGATATGATTGTCGTCGGTAACACTGTTTCGGTGTGGTGACGCTAGTGGCGGGGTTATTGGCGCAATTGGTCGCCCGCTGCAAGGCGGCAATCCTCCCAAGTGGATGGTAGCAGATGGCCCACTACGAAACCATGACAGATTCCGCGTTCGGTTCGTGTGGTCAAGAAGCGAATTAAACCACCCGAATGGATGTGTGGATATGGCTGGAGCGTGTATTGCCACTTAGCGTTGTTGCGCCGCTGTTGTTTCTTTTTGAATACCATTAGGCGGCCCACCGCCCCACCGGGGGGCGAGCAGTGGGTTCGAGGTTGAGGCACAAATATTTGATTATGGAAGTTCTATTCTTAGAAACTTGGCGCATAAACGAAGCATCATCCCGTAACCTACATTCCCTACGGTACCACTCATCCCTAGGTGAAAGAATCGCTCCTCTCGTCCACGTTTGTGTGTGTGTTCGTAATGCTTCCGTGGTTGACAACAAAGCAAGTAGATGGGAAAATATCGCGCCTGTCATTGCATTTATTCCAACCCATTACGCAAGCGGACCAGTGCTCTGGTGCACATGTTCAATAATGATTCACTTGTTTTTTTTCTTCTCTCCCTGATTCTCCAATACAGCACAACAGAGACCGAAAATTAACGAACATCCTAAGGATGCGGTAGCGGCCAAGGATGAACCGCTCACGCTGAACTGCAAAGCGACAGGACGGCCGCCACCCGAATTTATCTGGTACCAGAACGGAGTGCCACTAGCACCATCCGATCGGCGTGTAGTACTGCCCGAAGGATCACTCTTCTTCCTGAGGTAAAGGGATGGATACACGAAAGCCGAAATAATGAGTGTGCAGAATGTTTTGCTTACGATACATTCTCTTGTTCCTTTTTGATAATGTTTAGAGTCACCCAAAATAAACGTGAACAGGATGCTGGCGTTTATCACTGTGAGGCCCGCAACTCGGCAGGTGTTGCAATCAGTGAGAATGCTACGCTACAGATTGCAGGTAAGAGATTATGTTTGGATATTTCACTTATACTAACAACTACAAACACTTCGGATTTAGCAACGCGACTGATCCATTTTAAGATGGGTTTTTTACATGGGACAAAGAAGGCTGTCCATGTGGAAGACCTAAAAACGAATTCGATCTTTCGGTGTCATTCTAATGACATATCCAACTCCCTTTCTGACATGACATATTCAATTCTAATGATTACACACTATATTCTTTACGAACTTGGCCAGCTTTGGATAGAGCCCATGTCTCAAAGGTACTGGGACTATAAAATGGAACAATACTCTAGCACGTATCTCAACATCCTTGTCGTTCTAGATGTTGATATATGAGCCAAAAGATGTACAATTTTGAACGTTCTCTAAGGTGCGATCACCTATCGGTACCCCAACTTATCCTATCGATATTATTTCCCATCTTGCAGTTCTACGCGATGATTTCCGACTGATGCCCAAGGATACGGTAGCACTCGTTGGTGGTCCCGTCGTGCTGAACTGCACACCGCCACGTGGTATCCCCGAACCATCCGTACTGTGGATCAAGGACGGCAAAATTCTGGACATTAACGGCAAGCATCATTCGCTCGTCGATTCGGGCAGCTTGCTCATCTCCGAAATTCAGCCAAGCGATTCGGGCAAATACGAGTGCTCGGCACAAAGTATGGCCGGCACAAAAACAACCCCACCGGCTTACCTGAAGGTGCTTGCACCGCCCACCATTGTCAAGAGCCCGCACGATACGGAGGTACTCGAGGGCGAAGGGTTTGATCTTCCGTGCGGGTTAACCGGCGATCCGAAGCCGATCGTAACGTGGCGTAAAGAGAGTGGCCGCCTGCCCGAGGGACGCTCGCGCAAACTGCTCGACAATACGCTGCGCATTGAGGATGCCCGGCAGGAGGACGAAGGCAAATACTACTGCGAAGGTCACAACGAGGGTGGCAACGTAACGATATCGGTGTATCTGTACGTGTACGAGGCACCAACGTTCATGGAAGCGCCGGTGGATGTTATGATACGGGAGGGCGAACCACTGTTGCTGCCGTGCCGGGCAAAGGGTCGGCCGGCAGTTCGAATCTTCTGGGATCGGATCGATCGCAAGCACGTGGACAACAACGAGGTGCATCAACAAATGCGCGATGAAGGTGAGCCTGCTGCGGGAGGGGATGGTCTTGGCGGGAGGAAGAAACGAGCGGTCAGTTGGGGATTCCCGGAAGGATATGCCTTTGCACCGGAGATGGCATCGTTCGTGGCGAATGGCAGTGGCGATGGTGGAACCGGACGTGGCAACTGGTCGATCAAGATTGAGCCCGTGTCCGAGCGGCAACTGTTGCAACAGTATCCGACGCGTGTCTCTGCGTTCCGGGCCGATTCGAGCGAACGGAATCGTTTGCTTCTGCG
>STHB01000010.1:12783766-12795326 GCA_018908115.1 Anopheles rivulorum
AAAAAAAAAGTGCGGCCAACCGAACCATACATGCGTCACCGTACAGTGACGTGAGGTGAACCCCATGTGGGAAAGGTGAATGAACGAAAGCCTTCCATACACAGTGCCAGGCCTCCCGCACATTCTCGTTCTCGCCATTGTAGCCTGTATGCAGTGTTTATGCTCCAAACGGTGCGACCCGGGCACAGCAGTCTGTGACGTCAGGGACCGAAGCGCCCCGACACATCGTTAGCCGGGAGAAGATTTCGAGAAGACAGGTTCTCGGCACGTAACGAAACGAGAGAGAAAGAACAAGAGAGAGAGAGAGAGAGAACGAGCAAGAGAGAGAGAGAGAGAAACAACCCGGTCCAGCACCGGGCCAAAACACCCCTTTATATGAAGGAGGTGAATGAGGGGATGAAAGGGTGGAAGGGCAAAACGCGATTTCCTGGTCGCAAGCATCGGCGCTATGTGTGGACGCAGATTTGCATATTTTCCACCTTCCTCCACCACCATTCGGTGGGTTTTCCTCCTTCTCCCTCTTCTCCTCCTTCTTCTGCTGCTGCTCATCTCATTCATCTTCACCGAACACGAACAATTGTTTGGCTGAGTCGAGTTCAATGACCGTTTGACTCGAAGGGTGTGTGCGTGTGAATGTGTGCGACGCGATCGTTTCGGTCTCGGGCGATCGTTTTTTTTATGCGCCTGATGTTCTCGATCTCCGTTACATTTTCCGTGCGTGTATGTCACCCTGCCATTTCTCTCTCCCTCTCTTTCTCTTTATTTCTCTCTCTCTCTCGCTTAGAACGCTTTTTGAAGGGAAAACATGGGATGCGAGTAATGCTGCAACAGGGCCAAACGGGCACAGTGAACCCGCGCAGCGTGAAGCAGTATGGAAATTCTTATCCTCCGCACGCCACGAGGACTTCCAGGGACGAGTCGGGCCTGGACGGTTTAATTAGGTCAAACAGCACAGCCACACTCCCGATACACACCATTGCGTGCGCGTGTGTGTGTGTGTGTGCTTGAGAGACGGAATGTAAGGCCCCCTGTAAGGCAGGGGGATGGGTGGAGGGAGGGAAGGTTAAATGAGCTCGTTAGCAGACCTCAGAACTGTTGTGGCCCACTTGCCCACCCGCTTGTGTTCTTTTCGTTCTACCACAGTTCAATGACATTTCGGTGCTTTGATGGTACGGGTGGAAATGGTTAAGCTTCGGGCAACATTACTGTTCCAGTTTGTTTCGTTTTTTTTTCCTGTCTGATTTTAACGCAAGTTTTCTAGTTTATCATTATATGTTCATACAATTTTTCTGTTTTTGTTTCATGTTTTTATCAACTAGCGTACTCTTTTTTTTAATTGTTTTATTTTTGTTTTGCTATCACTTTCATGAACCTTTTTTGTTTTTTTGTTTCTTTGTTGTTTAAACATTTGTATTATTTAGATTTTATTTATTAATTTTTAATTATGACGGCATCTTACATTTGCATTATTTGTTACACAATATTTATATTTGCCTGTTTTTCTTTTTCTGTTTTTCTTGTTTTTCTCGCTATTTGAAGTATTTGTGTTAAATAAAATTTATGTTATTTGCAATGATATGTTATTATTTATTAAATAATATGTTAGTGTATTACTATGGTTTACTCTTGTTCCTTTTTCGGTTTGTTTTATTTTATTCAGCTTTCTTTAACGTGTTTTTCGTCTTTATTTTTTAATATATTTTATATATTGTTTGGTCAGAAGTTTTCATCTTTTCGTTCTTATTTTTATGTTTTGAAAGTTTCTATTTGTTAAATTTATGTTGTTGCGTCCATAGTTTCGCATTATCTTCGTTAGCTTTTCTTGCTGTTCGTTCGTTTTGGTTTGTGTGTTAATTTGCATTTTTATTGTTTTGTTTCTGTGCTTTCCTTGAATTTGTACGTTCCTGATGATTCCGTATCGTGTTACAATACCACAAATTTTTCGCACGTATTATCAACAAACCGAAAATGTTGTCTTCACAGTTGCGGCGGCTAAAGCGGCAAAGGAAACGTGCATCAACAACGCGTACGCAACGTGATGCAAAAAGTTTACCTTGTTTCGCGCGCGCAACCCAACGTGCAACGGTGCGCGTGCTGGTGTCAAAGGCTGACTATTGGAACAAAAAAGCAGGAACTCGCAGGCAAAGTGGAAGGAACAACAACGACAACAACGCCAACAACAGCAAATAGGGTTATGGTTCCGTGCGTGCGCTCGCTCGCTCGTGCGGTCAACGAACTTCACTCCACGAAACTGAAAGAGAGTTGCCGGTGGTGCCAACTACCGAAGCAGCCGTTGCTGTTGTTGTCTTGCGCAACAGCCTCAACTTCCCACCTCTCCTCCTCCCTCTTCCCCTCCCCCTCTTCCTCCTTCCCCCTCACTCCCTCTTTCCCGTACGAACCTTTCACTCTTTTCCTTCCTGCTCCATCTTGGGGTGCCGGTGTGAATGGGCCGCATTTGAACGGGTCGGGGCGCGCATTTTTGTCGCCCGCCGCACGCGCAAAAACGCGCCCGGCTTACATAACTCTTTTTTTCTCACAAACCCTCCCCCCCCTCCTCCCTTTCCACCTGGTTTGACCCATTCCATCTGAATCCTCACGCGAGTCGAGTGAGGCGATCTCGATCGGTCTGTTTCGTCGCGTCGAATCCGACGCCCATGTCCGGGTCCGTGTGGTGTATATGGTCAAACAGCAAACCCTCCCAGGGTCCGGCCAATGGAATGAGAGCCTCCCGCCTACTACTGCCGGCACTGTACTACCCTCCCCCCACCGGTACCTTCCCATTAAGGGGGAAAACGTTACGTTAAACGTTTATGTCCGCGTTAGATGCGATGTTTGTCACCCCATACGGTCCCATTCGTACGCCGTAATTTTCGTCCACAGTCTAACGGCGTTTGGGGTTTTTTATTTGTGTTCCTCTGTTCCACATTCTTTCTCCCCTGTTTTAGCCCATTGCGGGTGTTTATGTGCAAAAAAAACGAAGATAAAAACAAAACCAAACAGTGTGCATGGAATGAACATTTAGACAAAACAAAACTGGGACTCTCTGTGGTACGTAACATGGGTAACTTCATGTGACACCAGCATGTTCTGATCCGGCCTATTGGCATCGGGAATACAGGAAGGCTCCCCTCCCCCCCCCCCCTTTTTCGGATGGCTCACCCCTAAAGTTCTGATGTTTTGTATGTCGGGTGCTCGAGTACTCTCGACGGGTACAGTTAGAAGTTAGGCGAACCACACCAAAGAGCTGGCTAGTTCGGAGCCCTGCCCTTCTACCTGGCGAGGTTGAGGGGGTAGGGGGCGGATTTGAGGAGGGAAAAGGGGAGGGGCATTGAGGCGCAATTTTTCACACTTTCGGCCTTTGACGCTTAGCATGTACACGCGAGGGTGTACAGTAGGCAGGTCATTGGCCTTTCCGCCTTCAGCCGTTTGTTCAGCATTGGGTGGGTGATTCACGCACCAGGAATCAAGTTCGCGAGAGAACTGGTTCGTCAGTTCAGCTGACAGCCACTACAAAGTTTTTGTGTGCTGTATCCAGCAATACTGGAGAGGACAAACTTTAGGCAAGACAATATTTAATTTTGAAAGTTTTTCTCTAATATGAATTAAAAAGGAATGTTAAAATGTAGTTTAACTGGATAATTTAATGTCTAAAACGTTCAGCATATATTTTGAATGTCAAATATGTGCCAAAAGATTGTGCAATAACATAAAGAAATGATTGAACAAGCGACATTAAGTCCGTATTTAACCGTTTTACATTGGACGGTACAAGTACGGCACAATACAGCAAGGCGAAGCAAACGAAACAATACCATGAACGGGCCAGAATTGGTCAAACAAAAAGCGTGCGGCAGCGAACCGCGACTGCCGGTGCCGGTTTCAAAACAAACAAACGTCAAAACACGGTTGTAAACAAACGTCAAAACAAGGAGAAGAAAAGGAAGAAGAAAACGTACGCAAAAACACACAAAGAGGATACAAGCGACGAACCGCAAACGGCCGGAGCGGAGCGGCAAATAACGCGTTGGGCGGGGGGTGGTTATAAGGAGGAGGGAGGGGGGTGGCCCTCTTCTGTTTGCAGCGAGCAAGAACAATACCGAGAGTTCACTGACACTGGGACCTGGCGGCAAATCGCAAACGAAACTGGAGAACAATACAAACAAACGAAACCAAAGTCGCGGGTTAAACAACCTGGCGAGGTTGTAAAGCATTTGGCTTTGCCGGTGATGATGAGCGCCCAAAGTCATCGCCATTTATCCGGCAGTAAGTAAGCAAACATTCTACTAACAGCTCGATCCTTTCGGTAAGGAACGGGTTCCACTTTTGCTGTGTGTCTGACCTGGAAATCGGTCACTCTTTGTCGCCAGCGGCCATGCGCTTGTCCGCTTTCTGCAGATGCAGATCTTTCGCGTGGAAACGTCGAGAATTCGTCAGCATACCGCTCCAGACGTTGGATGCAAAGACGTACTTGCATCCTTTGTGTTGCACTGCTTTATCTCCTACACTGACCCTTCTTCTCCTGCTTCTGATCCTCTCTTCTCTCCCCTTCCCCCTTCCCGTCATCCACAACTCGAAAAAGGAGGTCATTTTTTTGTTGGTGGTTTGGTTTTTGGGGAAGGCACTGGGCACAGATTTGCACGGCGTTGGTTAAGGTAGAATTAAAGCCTTTGCGGTGATGTCCACCACCACGAGAGCTGGAAGGATTGCTCACATTATTTCACCTACAGAACCACCTTCCGTGCGTGTACCCTCCCTCGGTCTCGGTGATCAACCCTAACGAAAAAAAAAACCACACACACACACGCCCAACAAGTCATTGCCCTCCATCCGTTCGTTCGTTCGTTCGGAGAGCACAGGCGAGTGAGAACGCTTTTCGCTCACGATCGTAACCTGGCAGCCGAGAGAGCATGTATTGGGAAGTGGGATTTTAGCCCACCGACCTATAATTACACACACACACACACTCTGGTAAAATACTCTGCTGTCTGTCTGTTCCGTGTGTCTGAGAAAATCGCGTCGCCGATCGGTCGGTCGGTTTTGGAAGAGAGGATAAAAAAAAACATAAACCCGGTTTGTTACTGGCCGTTTTGCGCGTCTCCCCCTTCGCTTCCACGCAACACCCTCCCCCCTCTCATCACACAACCCCCTTTGGAGTAGTTTATTTTTGGTCAAAACATGTCGCCACTCGGTCGACAACGACCAACCAACCAGATGGCCATCGGGGGTTAAGAATGGAGGAAGTGAATGACCGATCTCGCGGCCCGATCCGGTCCCGATCCGCTCACGACGTCATTGCTCCAGCCAAACACGGGAGATCGCGGCATCGATCGACAAGATCGGACGCAGAGGTTCTTTCTCTCTCTTTCTTTCTCTCTCTCTCTCGCGCGCGCTTAGCGTGTCAGTTGGTTACGCAAAAATACAACTGATTGCCTGTGTGCTTATGATGATCGAGTTGGCATTTCCGCGTGATATCTGCCACCTTTCTTCTTTCACTCTCTCTCTCTCTCACACTCTCTTGCTCTCGCTTCGTTTAACATTCCATCTTGTTTTCGCCACTGCGGGAGATAAACTCCCGATCGTAATATATAATGCAAGACGGAACGGAAACGGTTGATTCGGCAAAAAAAAACCCCGACGACCCCCAGGGCGGTGGAGTGTGGCCATCGTGGTCGTCGTCGTCGTCGTCGTCACTGTGTGTATTATGCAATTGTGTATTAACTACCTAACTAACACTACGCCAGCCGGGCGAAGGCGAAACTATAGCACCACCGTCACCGTGGGTTGGGTCCATTGACCTCGCGCCACTCGAAACGGGGCAGCTGTGTTGCCGATGGAGCGGTTCGCCCGTGTGTTCGGGTGGGAAAGGAGCGAGCAATCACGGCCTATTATGTTTTCGGTTTTGCTTTGCTTTCCTTCCTTTACCAGATTTTGATTTCTTTTGCCTTTTGGCCACTGTGCTGTGTACGTTCCCGCGTCCCTCAGCTTTGGTCATTCTTTACTACACATTGCCATAGATTTTTTTTGCTTTCTTTTTTCACACACTTTAGCGCACACGCTCGTTCGTTCTAGTGTTTCGTGTGTTCCCTTTGCCTCAAATTACACCGTCGTCCACAGTCGTTGTGTTGTTGTTTTAATTTAGATGTTTTGTTTTTTTGTTTTTGGGTTTTACTATTTCTTCTTGCATTTCTCGCTTTCTCTCTCTCTCTCTCTCTCTCTCTCTCTTCTCCTCTGCTCTTCTGGGGGTTTTGCTTTGTTTAGGAGAGCATTTAGAAGAGCTGCACGAGCGAACAGGCAGCAAATGCGTTGTGTAATGTGGCATCGGAATGGCTAATGGCTAAACTTCCACCGGCTCTGGAATGTCTGTTTAGGATTTTTGTTTTTGTTTTGATTTCGGATTTTGGCTCTCATGTTGTTTTGATGATGCTTTACCCTTCTCCCTTCTTTCTGTTCTCTTCAGCCACGGCTTTCTCCCTGCCAAGAGGTAAATGAACGCATTAAGCTCCGAACAGTTTTTTGTGTTTTGTTGTTGTTCGGGTGGGATTTTCGTTTTTTCTTTCCTTTTCCATTCCTCTTTTGCGCTTCCTTTCCAAACATCTTACGAAACCATCGTTTGCAATGTGGACCACCCTACCCTTTACACCCAGGGGAGAGGGGGAGTGGGGGGAGAGCCGTACTTTTATTTTGTTTTTTTTTTCTTTGCTTTTGGATTTGTTTTGCTTTGCTTAGGGAGTTTTTTGTTTTGTATGTTTTTATGTTTTAGCTTCCATCTCACTCTTTCGCACTATTTTCCTACCTTTTCCTACACCTTCTTTCTCATCCCTTTTCTCGCACACCAGCGAAAGATGAAAATCATCGCCACTTTCTACCGGTGGTCCCAATGGCTAATCTTTCACTTCCTCTTTGGCTTTCCCCTCTTTCCTCCCCCCCCTCCCCCTCTGTTCGCTTATCTGCCCTGTGATCAGGTGAGCTGCAGCGCGCGAGAAGGTTGTTGAACTCACGAAAACCATTTCGTGAGCGGTTTGTTATTATCCGCTTACCAACTTTGTTACTTGCACTTTTCCCGATTTCCGCAACGTACCAGCTTCGGTTTCAGACACAAAATAGGCTGGGTGTTGTTTTGTTTTTTTTTCAATTTCAATTTCCATTTCAACGATTGTGGTGCGGGCGAATTGGTGCGTTGTTTTCTTCAAATGTGAGGTTAAAAAAAATTGGGTAAACAATGTTCCATCACGGCGTAAACAACATTTCGTAACCGACGCAACCCAACACACACACACGCGGCTGCGTTGTAAAGTTGATTAGATAATTTATTGTCATGTTGGTTTTTATTTTTGCGTAGCTTTAATTTACATGCGGCCTGAAATGTCAGTCACCTTCCTGCCGGGTGTAATGCACTGCAACACCAAAATAAAAGAGGTTGTGGAATTACCCAGAAGTCGATGATTAATGTACACCGACGATCGCCGGATCGCAAAGAGTTTGTGACTCCATCGTATGAGTCACCGGGCGACATCCAGTTTGCTGGCCAGCAATGTGTGAAAACAGGAATGTCCAGCTTTTTGGATCCTGTTTTTCATCGATTCTGAGAGAACACGCTCGGTTCCGTGATTCATGCTCATGTTTCCTTCTAGTTTGTACCCACCGCCCTCAGCGTGCTCGAAATTCGAGGCGTTTGACCCCAGTGCTGCTGGGGTGAGTTGCTGCTGAGTTACTACTACTATTCGCTGTGTAGTATGCAAATGAGCGCACACACACACACACATACAAAAAGCAACCAAACGAAATTACAAACAAATTCACTCCTACCTCCCCCCCCTCCTCCCCCTCCCCTTCACTGACGCAATTAACAGTTAAATGACAGTTACAGTTACAGCCACGAGGGCAACAATATAAACGGCACACCGAAGGGTGGTGTGTAGGGGGATGGGGTTTGGGGGTGAGATAGAGGAGGAATATTATGAAATAGTATTATTTTGGGCGGATGGGTTGTGTATGTTTCCTGTACCCAGTGTCGCACTTTGTATCGCTCTGTGTGCGCACATCAGCATAAGCGTCATTAGGCATTAGTGCAAAGCATAAATTAAATTCATGTTGGGCCTGCCTGCCCATCAACAAACAAAAAAACGATGACGAACCCCCAGGCGAGCGTGGGGACGACAATGACGGCACGTACAACAGTTACGAGTCAATAGCCTTGTTTTCGGACGCAAACGCACTGCCTTGCTCAGGCATGAGGTATCGGCGAAATAGAAGAGAAGTGTAGGTGCAAAGAACCCCAAAAGCAGTGCAATGACGATCAACACAATAAGCTGTTAATAGTTGGTTGGATTTTGAAGATTTGATAAGATGAATGGAGAGTTATGATAGTTAGACATCAAGTTATTGATTGAGTCTCAATATTCTGCAAACAATTTAGAGCAGCAGTTTAAAATAAAATCTTACTGAGCTTCACTATTCTCCTTAAGTTTTATCCCAACATTTCCCTGGTATTTCCGGCTCATGATGACGACGACATGTTGCAATACGGCACCCTTAGTCACCAACATACAAAGGAATGGCCATTGCAAGATAACGTACACACTCCCACCAAATCATTGCTTGCTCAATCCTTCCAACATTCGTGCTCAATCCGGCATTGCTCTCGCACTTTTTTTAAACGAGGTCCCTGTGTATCGTAGTCGCCACGTGCTTTTGCACCACACACCATGCGCCTCCATCAGCTTTTTGTTGTTGTTTCAAATCTAATTTTTACAACCTTCGACTTCGACGGTACGGTTCTGTGACGTTCGTTCGTTGTAAAATAAGTGGTGAAGAGAACAGGCGATCGTTGCGCGCGCGCGAGAGAGAGTTTACCTTTCAAGGTAAGCATGCGAGTGCGAGGCATTGGAACAGTTCATTTTTTTAAGGGTTTTTTAAAGAAAAAAAGCTTTTTAGATTAATACACAGCGTAATAATTCTAAAAATCATTATTTAGATGATTTTCAATTTTTTAATAATCCTAAAAAAACATAATAATTTAACCCCCCATGCAAAAAGCAGATGCAGTGGTGCGCTATTTAAATGTGTTACTAAAATTAAAACTGCATGAATAATAAGTCAGCAAAACGCGAATTGCTCGTTTCCATACACAAATGAACGGGTTGGGTGCGTCTCGGGCTCTCCGGGGTTCCCTCGCAGTTTCTAGAAACGACGATCGGCTGAGCCCTTCGATACCGCTTGTAAAGCGCGCCCGCACACACAGAGAGACAGCCGCCGTGCGTTCTCTTCTCGACGCAGTTTTCTGTCGTCACCATATGGTGATGGTTCTTTCCATCGGGGGCCCGTGTGTGTGTGTGTGCGAGCGAAAGAGCAACAAAAGTCGCCCCGTTCGGGCGGGTAGCATTGACACATTAACAGAGCAAAGACCTTTGGCGTTCGTTTCTTACAAACCTCGTCTCGGGTTCGTGGGTCTCGTTTCGCTTTGTGTGCGCAGGGTGCACATGTAGGGGGAGGGAGAGGGGGGGGGGGAGGGGTTGTTGGCGAAGGGTGGAGAATGTTGGTCAACCACCCAGCAACACACAAACGCAGTAAGTTAGTCGTCTTTGCGTGTACGCTGTTGCGTGTGACTGCTGAGCGTGTTTTTTTAGCGAGTGGGGACTTTGCTATTTCTTCTTCTTCGTGTTCTTCTTCTTCTTTTTCTTTTGTGCATCGTTTGCATCCACCCGAATGCAGTTTTTGGTGGAGTGCTGTGCCCATTGTTGCACATCTTTGTCTCGGTCCCGTGTCAGCCGCTCCGGTCGATTTGGGTTGTTGTTCCATTTTGGAGCACAAAAGCGTTTTAAATTTAATAGAGCATTTGCTGGATTATTTCCTTTTTTTGCCATTTAAAATTAAATCCCCTTGCAGCGCATTGCGTGCATTTTCATTCTTTTGATGGAATGTTGGTACTGCCTGGGTACCCTCGTAAGCATTATATCAAGCTGTCGAATTTTCTCGAACTACAGCTACAACCGGGGGTTGCCCGAAACACAGAAGAAAAAAATGCGTTTATACAACAACAAATTCTAGCAAGCACTCGAACAAAAAGTGCTGCGTACGGAAAGTAAGTGACCGAAACGTAAGAAATAAATACACAATTCAATGAGCAAGTGCAAACACAAATTTTTACGCACAACTCGATTTACGATCGGTCACCGGGGAGCGCATTTGTGACGCAATTTGGATTGTTTGTTTGTTTACAACGTTGGAACAGGATGTTGAATAAACTTTTGTTGTTGAATGTATGTCACGCTCTTGATTTGCTGTGAACTTTTGTGATTTATGAACTTTAAAATGCGCCAAAAAACGAACAAATAAAGCGAAAGAACCAAGCAAAATGAGATAAAAATGAGATAAACCGAACGTTCCGATCATAGGCGGGCAATATTGAGGCACAACAGTTCTCGCCCTGCCCCCGGACGTCGATGCACTACGACTTGACTCTGCTGCAGACTTGGTGCAGCGAAAGAAAACGATAAGCTTCGCAAAAATCGTGATCATCTCTTCGCCCGCAGCCGACAAAGCAGCCGAGGACCCTTTTTGCTGGTTTGAATGATAACGGCGTATGAGACGCGCGACTTAAAGGGATGAACAAAAAAAGGAAAAAAGAAAGAAAGAAAACACAGCGGCGCTTCGGTGTCGTTGGCCTCAGTAACCCACATGCAAGGTTGATGACCTAAATTACTTCCCTTCCCTTTGGATGTTCTCGTTCTTCCCTTCCCTGCCCGTGGTCTACCCAGCAATTCCATGGTCGTCGACCTCATCCATCAACGGGGGGGATGGTTCACCCTCCCCCTCCCCTTTTCTCTCAACGTTCTTATTCACCCTGGTTCGCTGGAAATGAACACCGCGCTTAATGTTCTGCATTGCTCGAACAATGAACGCGTTCCATTCGATTCTTCAACGCTTGTCCCATAAATCGGTTCTAGGTCGTGTTCCATCCGTGGGAGCAATGAACCATACAATAATATTATTATTTTGAGACATGGTTTAGGAAATAACAAATTTTATACTATTAACATGAAATCTTGTTTTTATTCATGCTTTTGTTTTGCTAAACGCTTTATCGTGATGCTTTTATCAGTGGTATCAGTGGTTGGTAAAAACGTTATCACCCGAAAAATGCAGGTCGTACACATCCGGCCACCGAAACAATGAACGAGTCAGAATGAACGAGTTACCTAAAATGAACATCCTTTCTTTCTTCTTTCAAAACAACGAAAACGAATGGCCGCGCAAGAAAGAGAGGGCTAGACAAAAAATGAGCGAGAGAGTCAACGTTTAAAATGAGAAGCGACAATGCGATGCTCTTACGCCACACGCATTAGGCCGGGGCAATGAACGGGACACGCGCTCTCGACCGGTGTTCATCCATGCAAAGGTTCATTCGCTCAAGGTTCATGCACGAGCACGAGTGTGCGCTCCAATCGCATAGCAGTAGTAGTAGTAGTGTTCATCACGCTCAGTCGTGTGTGAGTATACGAGCGCGAAAAGTCATCCTCTCTTTCGGAGCAGCCATCTTTGTTTCGTTTCTTCTCTTTCG
>STHB01000010.1:12795558-12872526 GCA_018908115.1 Anopheles rivulorum
AGGGTGCGAAGGGTGAGTAGAGTTTTCCCCTTCCCCAGGGGGTTAGCGGGAGGATTATGTGGGGTATGGGGTGGTGGCCTCATAAAATCTCAAGGCCAATCCCTCCCCGCTGCACTCCCTCTCTCTCACACACATACACCGCTCGTTCTCGCGCAAGATTGTCGCACACGCTCACACACGTGCTGCTTGCTCGTTCTCACCGACAGTTCTTTCGTAAGGCCGTAAGGCGAGCAGAGCGCAAACCACCGATCGACGACATTTTTTTGGGGCCTCTCTTTCGCGCTCGCGTGCGTGCGCCGTGACAACAGTGAGCGGAGAAGACAACCACACACCAACAAAAGAAAAGAGCAAACGAACGTGGCAGAGGGTGGCAGATAAAAGAACGAGGCCACTCGGGTTCATTCAACTCTCGTTTCAAAGCTATCGTCCCGTGTTATGGTGAAGTTCGGTGGAGGTTTGTCTGTTGATTATTTTTTTCTGCATGTGGTTCGCTTCCGAAGGGTTGCAGAGCGGAGGCAAAAGAAACTTCTTTACGGCTTGACCCTCGGCTTTAGTATTGCTGTTGCTTTTTCATTAATTAAATAAGTACGGAACGAATGAAGCAACACTCCCAGTCGGGTCCCGTGTCAAACAGTGTCGACACACACACATACACTGTGATAAGAGGAAATGACACATTAATGACACAGTTTAGTAATGCTGCGCTGGCGTTCAACTCTTCCTGATAAATGGGCACCACGGGCACCTGATAAAGCAGGCCGTGATAAGCCATCCCTGGCTGGTAGAAGCTGGAAAGAAGGGAAACAATGCCCAACATTGCCCAAATACGCATATCTCGACCTCGACGAAATTCGCATCCGCCATATAGTGCGCCGTACCCAGGCCAGGTGAATGACCTCGGTCGCCGTCGGTGGCATGCGCGTTTTACCTTTGAAAACAAAAAAAAAACAGTGGTAAGGAACGCTCGCTCACCCCACATACACACGGGACCGTTTAACGACTTAAAAGAAGTTGGCCAGACTGGCCAGATAAAAGTGCGCGCACCGTGGATGAAGCACCAGCAAAACAATAAGTACGATGCAAAAAACGGTGTGCGGGCAACAACAACAAAAAAAAGAACCAAACAACAAACAAACTGGGCTCCCCGATTTGAAACCGAGTCAGTGTGTCACTCAGCTGCTCCTACCCACCACCACCCCCTATTACCCACATACACACGCCACTTCCACCGACGCTTAATGCTGGGATGGCATGAGAAGGAAATGATGTTCAAATGGCAAAAAAAAATAACATGCAGGAAGCGAGGTAGCACAGCGACACGCTTCATTTGCGAAGAAATTGATGATGGAACCTCATTTAAGATGAGTGAGTGAAGAATCTCATTTCGGGCGGGGTTGTTTTGACGCAAGCGAGCGCGTGTGCGAGCGCACTCGCCCGCCGGCAGCGAGCGATATGGGTCAATAATGGGGTCTATTTATATTTTAAAACTCAGCAAAAAAAACAACACGCGGTGATGCTGTTGGTCGGGTGTTGGTTGTGCTGGCGGAATTTCATTTATAATCCGTTTTTCTTAATCAACCAGCGGTGTGAGTGATGAATGAGACACGCGTTCTTTAATTCTTTTCACTCACCTTGCGTGAGTGGTAAGCGTGGTAAACATATTGGCGCCAAATTTTTTGACATTTGACATTTGACAGTTTACTCATTGGATTGTTTTGATTGTTTTAATCAAAGTCAATAGAGAGGAGGTCGACGCATACCATATAAACTGACAATTCTCCGTGGGAAAAATTTTTTGGACCAAACTGTCAGATTTGTTTACTTTCGTGTGGTGTTGATGTGTGAAATTTGAAAGCAGTGATACTTAAACTATGTTAAACTAACTTCTTTTCGTGCTCCGACGGCTGGCGCCCTTGCAGAGGGCATAACTGGGCAACGCTCTCCTTAGGGCCTAGTCATAAAACTATGAAATATTTAAGAATGCACCGCTGCTCTGATAGAACTACATTTTTTATAAACAACTTTTAGACCAAACTGTCAAAATTACAAAACCAACAAAAACCATCTATGAGGTAACCTGTTCTTTAAAATAACCTTGGTTTTAATTATCATTTCATAGTGATAAACGTAATTTTATCACACTACTTACAATGTTTACTTATATTGGGAAAATTGATAATGAAAGCAAAAATAATTCAGTCAAGACACCCTAAGGTAAAGATAGCGTGTCATTCTAAGATGAACATTTTTGACAGTCCCTTCATTTTCAATACATTTTATGTCTTTCGAAGCTGCAAAAGTCTTTCTAACATGGCAATCTCGACGCTGCACATGCTGATTGTACACCAATGTCTTTCAAAGGTAGCCGCGTTTTGGCGTTTGCCAATGACAGCTGATGGGGGTTGCGTTTACACAGTTTGGTTGAAAACTTACCTACTTACAAACTCTGGATGTCAAATTCTTAAAGCTGCAAGTCGCTCTAAAATAGCGGTCCCTTCAGCTTGCAACTTAGAGTGACTTGACTGTACTTCTACCGGTTAGGGAGGCTGCAGCTAAATGCCGTCTAACACACCCACCCACTCGAGAGGCAAAGCCTTATGCGGCCGTGTTGCAACCGATAGCTCACGACATATTGCATTGGCAGCAAATGCTTGCAACCGTCCGAACACCGAACGAACGTTAGGCACAAAACGGCAACATAGAGAAGAAGCAGAGAGAGAAAAAATCCTCAACAGTCCACATAGCTCCCAATCGGCCAATTTGCGTCACCAATCGCCGACGACCTGCACCAGGTGTTCGGGGCCGGCGCCGTGTGTTTCTTGTCCTTGGCAAGCGCAAACACCATTAGGTCGTCGACTTAGTCGCTGCAGCCTCCCATTTGGAGGTGCGCTTCTAAACTCGGCAAGCTTGCAAAACCCGGTGCGACAAGCAATCGATCCCAGTGGCCAGCCGTTTGTGGCCGGGCACGTTGCACACCAGACCAGTCGCACAATGCAACCGAACTTGCACAACAAAAGCGCAACCGAGATCATATCGCGCTGGAAAAGGGTTTTTTTTTGCCAATGTGTGCAGCTGTGTGTGGGCGGGGAGGGGGTGGGGGGTATGGTTTTTTGCCCGGCCAAGCCCGTCTCCAAACCCGACCGGACGACCTTCGCACATTGCGGCCCTTTTCCGGCACCATAACCACAACCACCATTGGCCCTGTTTGCGTGGAGCTGTGTGGTGTGTTTTTTTTTTGCTAATTAAAAGTTTGCATCTAATAGGCATTGGTTTACGATTAATTCTTTCCCTGCAATTCTCAAGTGTTCTGGACAATAAAACATAAATTTTAAAAGGCTTCTGTGTCGTGGTGGCACGCATATCCTGCTGCCGTTGTTCCGGCGAAGGTCATAGTGATCCGTGTGGTGGGTGAAAGGATGACTAACTAACGCCGTGGAAGAGCGAACTAGGTCGAAGCCAGGTGTTTCGGCACCGAACCGGCGCTCAAGGTTGAAAGCACCAGTAAGTTCAACAACCGAACGCCGCTTCAAGACCAAACTCTTTCGAAAAAGCTGCCGTTGGCCAGACATTGCTGAACGAAGCGCCATCCTTGTCGCGCACCTTAAAACCACTCGATGGGCACAAGCACAGGGCAAGAAGAGAAGGACACAAAACACACACGAAAACCCTTCTACTCATAATTATGCCACCGCACCAAATGTGCCCTTGTACTAGAAATTGAAATTCGAAAGGATTTTTCTCGCTGTCGCGAACGCAACCGGCCCGCAACGGAGCAACACGAGCGACAAATTCCACCGTTCCATGCTACTATGCAGCCACGGCAGAGCAGTGGGAGGTTTGGCTGAGCATTACAACACACATCCTCCCTCTTCTGCACGGTGGCGAAAAGAATTCACGCAACTTTGGCTTCGCGACTTAGCTTTCAAGGACATAAGCCTGAGGCTGTTCGGCCTTACGACAGTCGAGTCGGCCGATAAGCGACCGAGTGCGTACGAACGAGATGGAGTGAACGGTGCTGAGAAAAAAAACGAGGCCAACCGAGCCCGAACAGGGCAGAGCTGGGAGAGCTTTGGTACGGCCGAAAAGAAGTCAATAAACTCGCACCACGGCTAAAGGCCATCGACACAGCGTACGGTGGACAGAAGAGGACCGACGGTTCAACTACTAAGAACGCAAGCAAGCTTTATGCTTTGCGTGAACGGGAGAGAAAGAGTGAGAGCGAATGAGTGCAGATTCTAAAAGCACACGAAAAGCTCACCACTAACTGAAAAGCTCCACTAGGCTGAACAGTCAGCCATTTGTGTGAGAGGATGGGATAGATAAAGAGAGAGAGAGAGAGAGAGAGAGAGAGAGAGAGAGAGAGAGAGCGAGAGAGAGAGAGAGAGAGATAGAGATTGTATTAGGGGTCACTGGACGCATCCAATGATTAGATGTCGCAAAGTGAAGAAGCTGAAATGTCAAATGTGTCAAAATGAAGTCCGGGGTTTGTTTTTATTGTTGTCAGTAAGTGTTTTATGATTCGTCGTCAACTCATCATCGTTTCAAGGGCAAAAAAGCTTTGCCTTAGGGGATGAAATGACTTCAAGCTGACTTTAAGCTTTGTAATAATGTTTTGCAGTTTCAGCCAAAAGCATATCGGCAGTGGTGACCGAATTTCTGACCCAAGAACTGTTTCTTGCTCCCTGTAAGTAGCCTTCCCCAATCGCCGGACAGGGACCGGTTCTTAATTCTTCATCATGCTTTTCTTTCTTTCCACACTCGTTCGTTCTTGGTCCAGCCTCTCCCGACTTGCACACGCTGCTCGCACTCAACAGCCTGCTCGAGAGCGTCTTGTCTCGTCGGCCGATCATTACGAGCGGCCGCGCAGTCATTGACCGATCAATGAAGTTTATCGGCCTTTTTGCCGTTCACTCGCGGTGTCGTGTCATTCGCGGAGTCGTTCAGGGCCACCGGCAAAAGAGCGCATCAAAGCCCACCCCTTTCTAAAGGCCTTCGCGTGGCAGAGCGAACCACCGAGCGAAGGCACCCATGATGACCGCATGGTCATGGTGCATAATGCTCGTCCGCACCGAAACGTCATGCTAACATACAGTTACAACCCATCGGGTAAGGTGCTACCGAGCATAGAATCATGCAGCTAGCAACGGGGTAAACAATAGCCAATATGATTATCCTCCTCTTCTTCTTTCTCTCTCTCTCTTTATCTCTCTTTCACCTTTTCTCAAGCTTCTCATCAAGGGTGACTCGAAGGTGGGTTTTTACATTCTTCAACTTCGGGTTTCATTTCCACCATCGCACCCTTACGCCATTCCGTTCTAAGCACAAACGGCCACAAACGGATAAAAAAAGGGGTGGAAGACCGAAGATGATTTTAGGTCAGTAACCTTTTCGCATTTGGCCACATACCACCAGCTGACCAGCGTGTTGTAGCTGGTGCTGGTGATGTAAAAGAAGGGCAGAAGAAGAAAAAAACGGACAACTGCAGGGTGGGTTGAGGCTTGGTACACCCACTCCCAATTCCGTAGCAGCTGGTATTCTCGTTTGGTTGCTTTTTCTGTTGCGTTGCAACGGCCGTTCTTTGTTGCGCTTTTTTCTCGCTTGTTCTTTCCACCTTTCATTCGCACTTTTTGTTTTGCTTTTCTCTTTACTTCCCTTTTCTTGTCTCTTATCATCTCCTTTGCTCTTTAGCTCGGTACGTTCTACTGCTTATCCGTTGTCTCTGTAGTTGCTAGTTATTACATGTTGCTATTTTTAGCTTTGCTCGCCACGTTCAGAACCTTTCCTATTTAGTTTCTATTTTCTTCTTCAATTTTCCTGCTTCAACTTCTGCGTTTCTTCAGCAACACGATGATAATCGGGCTTTCTTCGTTCTTTCTTCTCCCGTTTCGTTCTTGTGCGCTCTTACAAATCTTTCGTAGCAAGCAGAGTGAGTGTGTCGTTTTTCCTGCTCATTCCACACTTAACTGCCCCGTTTTTGCAGCTGAGGAGAAAAAAAAGGTCACTGAACGTAAAACCTGCTTCCGGAATGGTTTACACCGTACCGTAACGCGGGTGAATGGCTTCTGTGTAACCTGTGCTCCTCTTTCGCTCCATTTGCTTCAATCTGGTAGCGGATGAGCAAGGTGAGGCAAACGTTTCTTTTTTATTTATGAAACTGTGCTCACTGCTCACGGCATTCACGATGTGAATGAACCTTCTGTGCCACAAGGTTTTTCTTTGGGCAGCCCGAAATCGTCATTCGGCCGCTCATCCAACAGGCAGCCAGCGATGCCAACCTTTACTACAAATGGCTAAAACCTTCAGCAAATTTCGAACGTTCTTGACCCAACGTGTTGGATCGGTTTCCTCATTTTGTGCGGTTACGCCGAAGCCTTTCCAATGGTTTCGAGGTTTTGTGTGCGGCCAGCGCAAAAGGTTTTACAATATTTTACACTTTTTCATGGTCGTTAGAGACGGTTTGACTGTTGAAGGTTTCTATTTTATGTGTTTTTCTTTTTCTTTAATGTTTGCGGTTCAAATGTCACTTCATGCGCGGTTTTCGGCAAGTTCATGAAGCGTACATCCGCAACTTATAACCTTCCCGTTGGGGTTCGTTTGGCGATGAAGTTTCTCGAAACTTCTTACTAACATAAGGTTGTCAAACTTACAGTAATTTTTTGAATAATTTTATTTATCATAATTAAATTAAATATCACGATCACAATTTTCTTGTTATCTTGAAATAATTTGTCGTAAGAAAGAAATCACACTTACCTTGCATCCTTCGCAGGAATGGACACCGTAATGGAAACCGGACGCTTTATCACCGCACACACGGCACAGGACGGTTGTGCCATCGAATTCTGCAAAAAAAACAGGGGTAAAATGGAATCATTAGTTGCAGTTCTGCGCGATATCAGTTCAGAAGCCTTGAATGACCGATAAGAAAAGCGGGTGAAGGCCACTGAACCCGTGGCCGCTTATCGCGCACAATAGCAAACCGATAAACCCGAAGGCACTCGAAGAGAAAAAAGGGGTGTTTTGCTAAACAAAATATCCCCAAAAGCCCTCAAATGTTGCGCTCCTGTGACGCATCTCCATGTTTCGTGGTATGACGATCGAGAAGAGCGTTGTGAGTAGAGCTTTTGCTCTTATTGCATGTACGTAGCCAAGCGCGCTTATCGGTCCGTAACAAAGGCTCCTATATCGCCCAGTGACCCATATTGTTGGTGCGTATTAAGGCACACCGGTCGATCGTCCGGGGCTGGATAAGTATGCCTGTCGAACGAAGCGTCGAAACCGTCATCACGCAAGCGTTTACATAAATGCGTTTGACGGGGCTTTCCGGACACGCAAGAGAGAAAAAGAGAGAGAGAGATGGAGATAGAAGGAGAAAGAGTTAGTGTGGTCAACGTCCCCGCCATTATAATGTCCACGAGCGGAGAAAGTTGCTAATGACGATCGGCGTTGCGGCGATCCACGATCGTTGCCCGGAGCCATTGCACCCAGAAGTGCTTCGCTTTCGGTGATGTTTTCGCGAAAACATAAAACAAAACAAAACCTCCAAGCCTAGAGAGCTAGAAATCGATGTTTGCAAGCGAGAGCGAGCTCCTCTGGCCTGAAGCGCCTTCAAGCTGTAATTATACAATCGTTGTATAATGAAAAGAGCAAAAGCACCACCCGGCCAGTAGTGTCCGGCTTCCACAGTGCCGGGCCGAGTTTTGCTTTTCTAATCGACTTTTGAATAATAAATAAAAAACAACGCAATACACTCGGGGTACGCACCAACCAAAAAAAAAACACCTCCTTCGAAAGCATCGCGGAAAGAAATGGTGGTGCGAGCGCTTTCGAATAGTGCGCCCATTCCGAAGCATTGCGGACGATCGAGGGCGAATGATCGGACGAGAAAGTGAGCCGTTTTGTTTTCATTAGATTTAAGTGCATAGTAAACCGGGAGGGGAGTCTGTTGTAATTGTGCCTTTTGCGATGCACTACAAGCACTAAGGTTTCACTTTTAATGTGACGCTCTAATAAAAAAAAGGTGCAGTAAAATGTGGGGGGTGGTAAACAAACGTAATTCACTCATTAAAGCAAGTGTGAGAAAATCCAGCAACGAAATGATGAAAAAGTGGATCATATGCTAATTTTTGGTAATTTATATAGAGAGTAAATAGATAATGTATACATAATTAAATAAATAAAATAAAATGGAAACAATTTAAAAGTGATGAAAAGAAAAATAGAAAACTAATTAAACATAAAAAAACTGATAAACCATAAATAGTCTGTTAATTATTTGATCTTGGTGAAGTAATGAAATAAATTAGAAAAAAAAACAAACAGAATGAAAATAATTTGATAAAAAACAACAACAAAACAACAGAAAACTGGTAGTGTGTTGAACAAAAGGAGAGAAAAAATGTCAAACTAACGAAAGTAATATGAAAATATAAGAGAACAATATAAATTAAGCAAAAGATAACAGAAACAACGAAACAAACCAATTCAAATACTATTAAAAATAGAAAGTGTCTACTATAACAAACTTAACATCAGCATCTAAAGGAGTAAAAACTACTATATAATGATATTGAGTGAAGCTTCCATTGCATCAACGTTTCAATCGCTCACGACTGGAAAATTAATTTCATTCCCTGGTGTTATCTACTTGCATTTTTTTTTCATCTTCTACCGTATTTGATAGAAAGATCGAAAGTCAAAAAACGAGGAACAAATGAAGCCCTACATTTGCCGTTTATGTTTTGTTTTCTTCACCAATCCAACCAAAAGCTTTGCTGCGGTGCGAATGGCAGACACGCTTCTTCTCGCTCGCCACAGCACCGGAGGTTAGTGACTTTCTTTTCCCACTATCCGTGCGAGATGTTTGGCTTCCGCCGTTCCGTTTTCGGTTGATTATTCGTGTTCGTTACGTTTCGATTCCGTGACCGGGATCCACAGCCGTACCCGCCCGGATCCGTGATGGTTGGGCTCGATTTGTTGGTTTTTTTGTTATTTTGTTTTTAGGTTTGCTGCCCGCTGTGCCGTATCGTGCACTTTCTTTTTTTTCCACCAAGTGAAACCAATCGCAGCGAATGGAAAACTCAACATGGCCAAGTGTGTGGAAATTGGAGAGGGGAGGGGGGGGGGGGGAGGATGAAGAGAAGGGAAAGGGAGATCGGTTCACTTTCACTGATTATCGGTCGGATGAGGGAGATAGACCAAACTTACTCTCTTTCTCTCTCTCTTTTTTTCTATCTCACTCTTTCTCTCTCGCTGTCTAGGCACGGTTGAACGACCTGGCCGGACGCATATCATAGACACGGGATATCGAAAGCGAAAGCTTTTCGGTGGTAAGATAATCGGGCTTCTGCCCGATAACTCGCCCCGGGAGGGCACTCGGTGTGGAGTGGCCGAAGCATCTCCCAAACCAGGCCACACCGGGCACACCGCGGGTGCGGGAACTGGTTCATTCGAACATTAACCGAGTGTGGCGGCTTCGGTAGTGCTTGGAAAGCGCTCGCGTTCGTTGACCCGCACGGTACGAGACTGATGCGCCGGTTAACACTTTCCCTTTTTTTTCTCTCTTTCTCTCTCCTTTCCAAACGAGAAAGAAAGTGTCTTTTTCTGTTTGTCTCTAACAAAAAAAAAACAACAAAGATGGTTGGTCTAAATGGTTTTTAGTACTAATGTACTAAAAACCCTAATAATGCACAGGAATAAGGGCAGGATTCTTCCTTCGGACACTAAAGGAATAACAGACCGCTTTCAACCACCAACAAAAAGCAGCTTTGAGTCATCGAGAACAATCTAGTACTTTCGTCGATTGTACAAACGTAAATCTGTTCCATCACTTCCGGCTACCATCATGGTCCCGCCGTACGTGACAGCAAATCACCTGGTCAACCTGGTCCAGAAACTCTCCAAGACTCTAACCCACCACACTCCAGTGCCTGATAAGCTTCAGATAAGCGAGCCAAATGTTTGCGTAAGTAAGCAGGTGTGCTCGAACCTACTCGTAAAACGTGACATTGCTTTGTGTTGCGAGCGCCCACATTTGGTTGACCATTTTGTGCACAAAACGGCGGATGGCGACTCATCATCCAGAAGGGATTTGGTGTCGCTTGCTCGCTTCGTTTGCACACATCAGGGGAAGAAAATGAGGTCATATGTAGGATTTCCTACAAAGTGAAGTGCAATAAAGCTTTATAACGATTGCTCGATCCACGTTTAGTTGCGTGATAGTTCCAGGGAAGAAGCGCCATGTAAGTGGTTCGTTTTTATTAAAATAATTTTTTAGAACATGTTTAACAAAAATTGCTGAGTTTTAAATGATTTTTACATTCACTTAGTAACATCTCTTCAACAATTCCTTATCCAAGCTAAATGTTTTGTTTTAATAAAAGGCAAACATACAAAACATAAAAAACATCAAAATACACAAAATGAAAGAAAAGGCGGATCTAAATGGCCTAAAAACATCAAGCATACTACGGCTACACAAAAGTGAAGCCAAGTAAAGAAAGATGTCCACCGAACCGTTTCAGCAATTCCATTTCCGTACGCACACTAAAGCAAAACAACAAAAAAGGTCATTCAACTGTAGCAGTGGAGCATTAGACCGAGATGAGATGTGCAGCTTCTGCTGCCAGTCGTGAAATAATTGCATCGAAAATGGCACAAATCCGCGCCGAATGCTCTCGTACCGGGTGCGTTAAGTTAAAACCACAAAACTCCCTTCTTCGAGTGGAGAAGTTGCACGGTTAAAGTTTCACTTTCTGCCACGGTTGAGACGAAACGGAACCGAACGAAAGGGGTTTGGTGGGGGAGGGGAGAGGGGAAGGTGGAGCGGTAGGGAGGAGGAGGTTTATGTGAGACTTTCTCGCCCAACTGATTATTATTGGGTGAGCGAAGGAGTAAGTTCGTTGACACCGTACCATCCCCAAAAGGCCAACCAGCAGCTCGCACTAGCGATGGTTGTTGGCAGTGTAAGGCTAACCAGCGTAGCTATTATGCACCGAAACGGACGGTCGAGCAAATTCGAAATCATGTCCTCATGCTGGCGTTCGGATAGGGAAGGGATGAGGCGAGCGAGAAAGAGAGAGGGAGAATGGAAGGAGGGGGGGCGGGGTAGACGACAGGCGGTGGGGTCGAGTTGTTGCTACATCCACACGCAGTAGCAACAAGAAGCGAAACCAAACCGACTAGCCTACTGTGAAGTTCGTTAACCCACTGCTCGAATTATGCGCCGCGTGCGAACACAGTCGCAAGGCGAACAAGAAAGCAGCATAAACATGGCTGCCTTGCCTCCCCGCTTGCATTGCGCTACGTGGCGGGTAAGTGAGTTTGGGGTCGTTATGTGGACGTTTCGAAACCATCTCCACCGTCTAGGCAAACGCCCGGTCTCCCGGTCCCGGCTGCGCCTGATGTTCCACCGAACAGTGCAGTGCTGCTCTTTAAAAAGATGCATCGTTTTAACTCACACGTACAGCATGTGAAATTCCACAACGACGAGAGACAAATCTCATCCACACAGCACTCTGGGCACATGTCGGCCGGGGCAGATGGAGCGAGTGCAAGCAAGCAACCGAGCTCAATTGGAAGATGCTTAATTTTATACCGGCTAGACGACACACACAAGCAGTCGGAGTCGACGGTAAAAACTATCACCTCCAGCGCCGTCGGTTGACGCTGGGTGGCTGATGAGACGGACAACGCATACGTACACCACACACACATATATACAAACGCGTGTGAAACAGGTTCAATATCCCTTGCGATGCGATGAAAGTGAAAAGTAAAAGTTTCCACACTTCCCTGCCCTGTTTGATCTGTTTGAGCTATGGTGGAGTTGCTATATCCTAAGGCACCTCGTGCACGAATGAGCGGTTCGTTTAAATGGGCAATTTTTAGATCCCTAATCGAAATAGTACTGATAGAAGCATTGAAGATTAAAGTTTTCTGTTGCCTGCTGGTTACTGGACACTCAGTTCCAGTACTCCTGAGGCTTTTTCAAAATTAGACGTACATAACTGAGCAGAAACAAATGTCACCAAATGGATTTGTTTTTAATCGATTTATTACCTACATGCTCTGAGATGTTCACCAATAAACATGATCGAAAAAAGCGATGCTGCTTTGATCGATTTTCAGTCACTTTTCAATATCCGAGGACTTCCTGCTAACACGCTAATCACATTTTGCACGGTGCAGCCTGTATTTTTCGCGCATTGCTAATAGAAAACTCGTGACACGGTGAGCTCACGAACGTCTAGCTCACGATCTTGCTCTTCGCCTCACGTGACCCGACGTCACGAGACCCAAAGTCTCACTTTCAGCCCGCGCATTGGGGTTCATTGTACCGCAAACGTAAAATGGGCGACGGAAAGAAAGTCGAACGCGCCGGAGCGAATGTTTTCACTTTCAGCTTCGAACGGCGTCTTCCGACGAAGAAGATGGCGAAGCAGTAGGAAACAGGTTCGTTGACCCGCCGCTAAACATAACATCCTCCACAAAACGCATCCCGAGCCCGCGCTCGGCTCCTCCATTATCGACCGAAAACGTTTTGTTTGCTCGAAAATAAACAGACAACCTCGGTTCGGCTTCCCTTTCCATCGGACCGATCGACCGACTTCGAGGTCAACGGACCCTCTTCTCTTGCGCTGTGTGTGTGTGTGTAAAGCGCTGTGTGTGTGTGTGTGTGTGTGTAAGCATAAAAGCCGGAACTATGCTGCACCGGTTGTGTTGGGTGGGTTGGTTTTGTTTTTTTTTCATTTCGTCGTCGTTGTTTATGTTCCTCCAAAATCGGGCGAGTGCAAGCGAGACGGCACGACGATGCCAACTTTCGAACTTCACTGCGGCGCTGCTGTCTATGCGCGGCTATGTGGTGAAGCGCGAAGGCACACGACCACGTTGTCTAGGTCATGAGGTAAAAGCGCGCCGCTGCACAAAGGGCAACTGGAAACGGTCCCTTTTTTTTCGCCTCTATCCGTTCGGCTGTTGATCCATTCCATTACTTTCTCGAAAACGCCACACACAAACCGAAAAATATATTTACGGAAAGGGTGAGAAGAGGTCACCCTCGCGTTTTTGTTTGAGGATTTCTTTTCGTGTTTAACAACGAGCGAAAGCGAAATCTTGGGTCGTTGAATTTATGCTTAACGTGCGCCTTCGTACATTGGTAGGCAGGGAGAGTATCACACTTTCTCTGTGTCTTTTTTTCCCCTACAGATTTCGTTTAATTTTAACACCCGCAAGTGCGTAAGGCACCACGCGTTCAAGGAGGATGTTGAGGAATACTGTTGAAAAAAAAAAAGATTTCCTATCCCTTGAAAGTATCAAATTATCCCTGTACGTTCCCGTCAAGACTAACCCACATCTACTAAAGATGTTTGCTTTTTCTTAGTCATCATAAAAGAAATAAATACCTAACATTTGGGGAAAAGGACATTTGTTTTAACTCGTGTACATACTCCAATATTATAAATTTTTGCTAACTTTCTTGAAAAGAATGGAACTATAGCATAAAATGCGGAAAAAATCCATAAATCCAACGCGCAACATCACCTGTGCAGATAGAGCGTGCTATGCTGATTGCAGAAATTTAGGCGCTTTTCTGCAACCGTACGATTGACGCTCACTCATTCGCTCACGTGAGGTGAGCGAGTTCAAGGTTTCTCACCTCATGAAGAGCGATTGTTCCAAAGCGATAACACACATTTTCGTTTTGTTTTATCGAACATGAGTGTAGGTTTTTGTTATTACAAATAATTGCATCTGAAGGCTATCACAGTGCAAGTGAGTAGTTGCGCGATTTGAAACAGAGTAGAGCAGAATTGGACTCACTTATTACGGCGCTGTTACTTGCTGTGAAGGCAACGTATTGTTTTGATTGTAAATACACAGTTTTCCAACATCTGTTTCAATTGAATTCTAGTTTTCGTTTGCAATGAAGTAAAGCAAATGAAAACTTCACTGCAAAATGCAAGAGAACTCCCTTTTACTTCGAAGCAGTAGAGCGTTCCAAAGACCAGACGACAACGACGTCGACCCCGCATGCGATGAGAATGCGATGTGAAACGGAAAAAAGGTCAACGACTTGCGCCACCGAGGGCATTGGCATGAAAAAGGCGCGCACATGGCGCGCGTGAGGCCCACACCGCATGCACACACACACACACACCAACGCCGCCTCAATCGCTACCACCACCCGGAACCGACGAACGCACCGCAAAAACTGCGAGCAGTGAGCAAAAGCAAAACCGTGAGCTGAAACGAATCGGTCGCATTCCCTCTTACGCTTTTTCCTGTTGTTCGTGTGAAGAAAACTAGAGGAAAGGGAATGGAAATCATGCTCTCCACACTGATGCTTATGCCTTCCCTCCTTAACATTAGGCTGGGTAGCAGCATTAATTCTTCTTATTAAAAGTCCCCCACACCATCGGCACTCACAATATTATGCTTTGCTTCGCGCGCAACATGATTGCTCACACCGCGTACACTCACCGTGTGCGAAAGAGAGCGTGCACTGTCTCGCTCTGTCACACGCAAAGCGCTCTATTTGAATATTTGTTTCGCTCTCTTTCGCGCACACTTCAATTGGCTCGTCACTCACGCTCCCGTAGTGAGAAGCACTCACCTGCCGCTTCGAAGCGCGAAAGAGAGGGCCAACTCACGCGCGGATGAGTGCGGATGAGTTGAGCGAACGGCGTGAGCATAAGAGCAAGATGATGAAGGGCAATGTACTGTTTTGACCGTGTGCCTGGTGTTTCACCCCATTCCATCCTGCACACATATAAATACACTTGTATATTCCCAATGGCTTCCTACATTCGGGGTCTCGCTCTCATTCTCTCTCTCTCTCTCTCTTTCACCACTCGTATCTCATTTCCTCCAGCGGTTCTAGGTCTGTTTTCTAGCCAAGGGTACAACACAACAGCACGAAAAAAAGGTCAACAACACATGTATGCGATGTACAGTTGCATAGGGGGTCGGTTCTCGTTCTTCCTGTTCCCCCTTATGCGTTTTATGTTCCATTTCAGATTAAAAGGCAATTTTTACCGAAAAAGGGGGAGAAAAACATGGAACTAATGCTAATGCAACTGCACACCAGGCACGAGGGAAGGTCAAATTAAAGATTATGAATTTAAGGGACAGACAGGAAGACAGTCAGGTGAACGTCACACATAATTATCGCCAGTGTTACTCCGGTTTTTTGTGTGTCCTTACTCCTTGCTGTGCTCTAGATCTTATTGTACTATTCCTCTCTCTTTCTCTTTCTCTCTCTCGCTTTCGCCCTAGCTAGACTGTAACTGAACTTGACACCATTTTGACAGCTGCAGTTTTTACTTTCCAGCTAGTTAGATGCGACTAGTTTCGCATTTGCATTTTGGGTATGCTAATTCGCTTGAAAATAAATTAGCCAATTTCGCTTCATATTCCCTATTGATAGTCTAATATCTGAATCCGTTTGTAAGTAATACGAGACGAATAATTGTGAGCAAATGCTTCCTCGCCCAGAATATGATGGAGTTGGTTACCTATATTCAAATCCGGTTCCCCTTTCGGGCCGGGCGAGCTGGGTGTGTTGCCAACCCCACCGCCAACGATGCCATTGCTCGAGCTGGCAACACTGTTATCCATAATGACGGGCGGCGTCGTGGGCGGACTACCGCTGGTCGTGGTCGAGGATGCTGACTCCTGTTTCGGCACCACGACCACCACCGCCGAATGTGGCTGCTGCAGCTGATGCAGATGATGCGGCGGTCCGCGACCATACAGCGACAGCTGATGGTGATGGTGGTGATGGTGTGGAGACGGTGGTCCCAGCGAGTCCTCCGCCTTGGAACTGGCGGCCACATCCGCCGCAATGCTCTTCATCGAGTGCAGAATTTTCGGGTGGCTTGTGTAGACCGAGGAACTGGCACCGTGCACCGCATGGTAGGTGATCACCGGCGACGGTGAGGCCGGATTCGGGCCGGCCGAAACCTTCGGCACCTGGAGCTGCCGTTCGGTGGAGGACGTTGCGCCCGACGGTGGCCCATCCGGCACGCTGCTCGTCGCGATCGCAGTGCTCGTGGCAGCGGCCACACTGCTCGTAATGGTGGAAGCCGCATGGTTTTCCTTTATCACCGAACTGTTGCTCGGGGGTGATGCTGCACCCGTACCGACCGGCACCTGATAGTGCGGCGGATGGTGATGATGGTGCAGCGCGATCGGATGATGATACCCGTCCGACAGCATGGTCGAATGCCGTGTGTAGAATGCCGTGCCGGTTGAAATTTTCCCGTGTTTCCGCTTGTTTTCCACGCGCTCGGGCGTGACCAGCTCGAACCGATGAAACTCTCGTTTTTTTTCTTTCTTTCTTTCTTCTGCTTTCGCTTCACCTTCTTGCTTCGCTCCGTTCCTAAAACGCCGGACCGCGTATTGTTTGGCGTGCGGCCTGCGATAATACCCGGG
Source organism: Anopheles rivulorum (assembly GCA_018908115.1). Taxonomy (NCBI): domain Eukaryota; kingdom Metazoa; phylum Arthropoda; class Insecta; order Diptera; family Culicidae; genus Anopheles; species Anopheles rivulorum. The sequence continues at coordinate 12,811,993 of STHB01000010.1, forward strand.
GAAGTGGGCTCAGTTGGACGCTTTTCACTTTTCAATTTTCACCAACCAAACCGAACCGAACCGCAGACGGCAAACGCTAGTGGGAAAACACATTTTTGCCATAACCTCTCTTTTTTCTCTCTTTTTTCTTTCCCCCAAATGCACAATCTTCACTTTTTCTTCACTCTGGACACGAAACGGAACGTTTCACTATTTTGATGGCTTTATTATTATTATTTTTTGAATAAAATATTTGATGAACACTCACACCAAGGCGATGATAAGGCAATGAATACACAAGCACATACACGCACACGAAAGGCTTACTAAATGTAAGAGCCTTTTTTTATTTTTAACTATTGGAAAGAACTGCTCAGCTGTAGGCGTCTTCTAGCGTACTAGCACACCGGCAACAATCACTTGGGAAATGGTTTCCTTCACACACATTTATATATATTCTTTAAAACTCCCTCTTTTAGGCACTTTCCTGCTTCACAATGTGCACTGTGACACACACTCTCACACACAAAATATCACTGTATGGAATCGTGCAGCACACAGAACGATCGAACGACACATAATGGAAATGATACGAGGAATACCAAGCAAGTTTCCTTTCGTTAGTTTAGGACGCCGATGGAAAACATAAAAGCTTCGGCACGGCTTTGATCGGGGTTGGCAGCCTTTTCCCACACACTGTCCGAACAGTTTCGATGCTCCGATGGACTGCAGTGACGCCACTAACCACCCACAGATCGCACAGGTTTTGCCAATATTGCACCAGGTTTGGGACGTTTCGCTTTCTTCGAGGCAGTGAAAACCAAAAAAAAGGCAACTAGACGTGCCGTACGCTACACTGTGTACACTTGACACGTTCGATTCCGAATACACCACCACGGTAGCGCGCGCGCGGTGTTCGAGACACGACCGACGCCAATGAAAGGAAAATCGTTAATAAAAGTCACTCACTCACGGCGCTTCCGAGTCGAAACGGTCGGCCGTCGAAAATTGAAGGTCACGAGCGCGCACGAGGAGTGGGGAGCGCGCGAGCAGCAGCAGCAGCAGCGAGCGAGCGTTGCGAGAGCGAGACGTACGCTTGAGCGTGAGCTCGGGCCGCGCGCGCGTGAGAGCTGCTGCTGCTGCTCCCGGTGTGCGTGCATATTATGAAATGTATGGCGCGCGAGTGAGTGACCGCATCACCGTCACCGTGAGCAAGCGATCTTTCTCACGCGGGAAAAATGAGTGAGAGAAACCGGTGCTGAGCCCGTGGGTTAGTGGTGGGATTTTTTTTCCATGGGAGAATGGGAAAAGTGCGATCAACTGGAGCAATTATGCTTTTCGAAATCGTTTCAACGTGTGGCCAAATATTTAATAAATTCAAATTAAACTGCAAAGCAGTTCATTATATTATTAAATTACATTTTAATAATCACTACTTCTAATGTTGGAATTACTTCATCAGCTTGTCTCATTTGAACAATTCAAAAATTTAGTTAAACTCCAATTTCATTGTTGTACTTTCCATTTTAATGATTCTTTTAATTGTGGGTAACATACCTCAATAACACGAAATTGACTAACAACACACATCCTTGTGCATTTCATTCACCTCCAGCAGGTAGATAACCGGACAAATCCTTCAGCAAACCACATTTCCAAAATAAACGCGCTAACCTTCAGCCATTTTTGGCACACACTCACCTTCCAGGTAAGACATACGCAACCGTGCCAGATCATCATCACCGCCCAAGAACAGACCACGGCGTGAGAGCGGCCCAAGATGAATAATCTGCCACAACCGCCCGCTTGAGGTCAGACTGTGTGTGTGTGGGGCTGCGGAGCGAGCGAATTGGGGTAGTCGACCGGTGAAGGGCTCGGTCATGGCTAACGCGCCACAATGCATCATAAACGCGACGCGACGAAGCGACGAAGAGGCAGCGAGCAGCATTAATAAAAAGTATCTCAATTGGATGCGATCGTATTAAAACGAAACGACCACCGAATTCAACAGAGAGAGAGAGAGAGAGAGAGAAAAAGCAGCACACACACACTCAAGCACAAACAATGCCACGAGGGGTTGATGGGAGGGATGGATACAACTCCCTTCCCCTAAACAGAACAACTTCATTCTGCCCTCCCACCACCCCCCCCCCCTTCCCTCCCTCACCACCTCATCTCAACGGTCTTTTTGCGGTTTTTGGCGAATCGCAAAAACTTCCTTCCACGCGTGTCATTCCTTTCAAAGAACAAGGTGAAGGTGAAGGCGACAACACCATCAACACAGTGCCGAAACAAGTGGCCTGACTGTAGTGGTCACACTACACACTGCTGACTCTCCTGCTGCTGACACTGCTGGTGGGTGCCAAATTGTGTCCATTAAATAAAAAAATAAACACACACAATTCAAGGGCATAAGGAAGGTGCCCCAGTAGCACAACGATGCGAACAAATAAAGAACGAATGCCTCTGTAAGCAACGTACGGGCGAAGTGTTCCAATTAAGCACACACACTTGCCAACCAGTACCAGGACGGGGTGTTTTAGCCTTTCGTTGTAGCGTGCACACACACAGACAGAAACCGTGCTAGGAATGTAAATACAATTAAATGAAGCAAACACGCTTACGCTGATGACGGTTTGTTACATGGAAGAACAAATCAATAAAGCTGCGTGCTTTTGTTTAACAGAAAGAGAGTGAAAATTTGCTATTTTTTTAACCATATCTATGACAAATGGTGATAACAAAAAAACAACAGCCCCCCACACAGACTGTTTCTTTTTCTGTGCTTTGTCACTTAAATTTTGAAGGCCAGCCTATGTCACCCTGCTGCTCTTGATTCCTTTCCTGCTGTCACCGCATCCCCATCGAACATTGCGTCAAACGAGATGAACGATCGCGTGGAAGCCAGGTGGCTTTTCAGACCTCAGTCTGAGGTTGTCAAGTAAGCAAGGAAGGGAGCAACAAGAATCAAGCAAGGGTTGGAGGAACATGTGCTTAAAAATACAAAACAGCAGTGACAGCGCACCAACACACTGAGCTAAACTTGATGAAAAGGTAAAAAGAACGAAATAAAGAGAAAGAGAGAGAGAACGATAAAGAGGGATGATTTGGGCCGAATGGCAACGCGAATGATGATTTTTCGTCAAAATAAATTTTGCCTTCTCTCCCAACCTCCCTCCCAAAGTGGGTCTCCCAACCTCCCTCCTCTACCCCCCCCCCCCCCCCCCCCCCCCCCCCCCCCCCCCCCCCAACCCTTAACTCTCTTATCTTCTTCCCCGCGCTGCACATACAAAGGCAGATGCTTCATGTAACGGCTTCCATATGATCATCATCATCAGCGAGAAGCACCCGGGGAAGCACCAATACAACGCAAAATGTGAATGAATAAAGTAGGAAAGAGCAAGAAAAAAAAAAAAGCAAACAGCACACACAACCAGCCGCACATAAATTGGTGGTCGCAATTTTAATCTTTTTTTCTTATTTCCAACCACACCAAAACCATTCAACAGCGAAGCAGTAAGAGAACGACCGAGACAGACAGACAGAGAGAGAGAGAGAGAGAGAGAGAGAAAGAGAGAGAGAGAGCAACGGTCGAGAATTTCAGGTTCAAGGGCAAACATGCGACGCAAGCAAAATATTCACATTGCACACAAACACGCCGCCACTGACCAGTTCTGGTGCGTATGCCCAAAGTGGGTTTGGAGGGGTAAGGGAGAGTGGGAGATGTTTTACTTTTTTTTCTGCACACACTGCTTCGGCTACAAAAAAAAAACCCGGGGTAAGACAGTTCCGAATTAATTAACCGCTAAGAGGCTCTTCGCCGAATGGTTTGTGATTTTAATGATCGTATTTTAAACGTACATTTGTTGCATTTACTTCTTTGATTTCGCTTTACTATTTCCCATGTTTTACGTATTATTTCATCATATTATAGCTCAATATTATTTGTGAGATGATTTTACATCATTTACGCTTGTCTTAACAATCAGTTTTCTTTTCTTATTAGCCGTTTTGTTTGTCTTTTGGCTACTTATTTGTTGAATTCTTTTAAAATTATATTAATATGTTTTTTTTTTTCATTATGCTTTATCGTTTTCTTTAACTCTTGCTTTAATTTGCTTCCATTTTGGTACATTGTTGTCCACTTTCTATGACATGTTGGTTTTGCTAGAAAAGAACATGATCTTCTTCATTCTTTTTAAATACTTTTATTCTTTTGTTTTTCACCATAATATTTTTCTCGTTTTGTCATTCTCCCATTAAAAGCGAGTTGTCTCGAGTGGGAGATCTCGAATTTGAATGAGCACGCACCCAGTCATCACCTTGGTTGAAAATATGAAATATAAAATGTTGTGCTCGAAAAGGACAACCGCACCCACAAACACACACACTCAGGCGTATCGAATAGGTCCGCCAAAGAGGTCAGGGTCAGTCGGTGACTCGGCAGTGTGACCAACCAAAGCACTCTTCCAACAAAAAACAAACGCAACTTCCATCGATGGATGGCAGATTTGTTTAGGCGTTCTTTTTTGTTGTTTTGATTTGGTTTTGTGTTGTTTTCGCTTCCCTCCCAAAAAAAAAACTTCTCACGCATGTACGCACGCAAATCTCACTTCATACGCACTTAACACGCGGGAAGTAGAAAGCAACACACGCACAACGTCAGACGCATGCGTTTTTCTATTTTCGTTCCCGTCGCCCGGCCTTATTCTGGCTCTCGGCTTTAAAATCATATTCAAATCGATTCGCAGCGCCAACGTTTCGCCTTGAACTTCGAAGCAACATTCTCTCCGGGGCCGGGCCACCGCCGTGTTTCGCCTGTTTCTCGCTTTTCTCGTGCGTTTTGTCCGATTTTCAATTGTTGGCCGTTTCCCTTTTTCGGGAAGTTCGCTTTTGCGCATCGGGGACCGCGTTTTACGCAATCCAGCACGCAGGGCAAGAACGTGCAACGTGTTTAGCTGCCTGGGACGTAATTTAAACGACGCACCGAAACAGCAATAAACAACAGCAAGAGAAAAAAAGAGCTAAAGCACATGAAAAGAAAGCACAAGCAACGGAAGCAGGTTTACGTTCTGTTCTCCCTGTTTTTCTGTGTCGGCTGTTCAGTTTGTTACGTTATAATTTTCTGCTCCCTTCATTATGCCGGAAAGACGCAAGCAAATATGTAAAAGCTCCCATTGGATGTTTGTTTGTGTCGAAAAAGTGTAATATTATGGAAAGGAATGCTGTACGAAACATGCGCAATTGAGATGATGTAATTTAAGTGATTTTGTCCAAATTGCAAGAAATTATTTATAAACTTAAATATAATAATAATATGAAATTTGGAAAGTATAGATGTTTATAAATACGTAAAAACATGTTTAAAAAAACAAGCAAAATATTATCGATTTCTAAAATAAATCGCAAAAATCCAACAAACCATTAAAACAAAACAAGTAAAATAGATAAGTTATATGTAAGAAGCGGTTGGTAAAAACTCAAATCTAATGCTCAGGTATAAATTAATAACGTATAATAATCAAGACAAAGTTAACGAAATCAACAAAAATATGAAGCAAAAAGAGAAAGCAAGAATAACGAAACGAAAGTAAATCGGACAATACAATGTATAAAGAAATATGCGATTTAATGTTATGTTACTTACAAGTTATATAAAATTGCAAAAATGGTTCAACAATATAAAGGGCAAGTAAAGAAATAGTCCATGATAAGTTAAATATTAATTTGAAATATTTTGATCTTTAGCCAAACGAGAAACTAAAACATAAAAAAACCGAACAAGTAACATGTTATAAACAGCTCATGAGAAAGAAAAGCACAAATGTAATGCGCAATTCCAAATGGAAACTTCTAAGAGAAAGAAACCAAAAAGTCACGAACTTGAAAACAACAAAGAACAAGATACAAAAACAAACGCAGTAAGAAGCAAAACGGTGGAAAACAAGTTCAACGAAACGAATGCAAAGAGGTCAACACACCGCACCGATGGGTCCCAACTGCGAAAAGCGTTTGTGGGGAAGAAAAGAAAACCAAAAAACCCACACACACACATATATATATAGAGGAAAGAAGAATTCCTCCCAAATGCGTTCACTGCGTTTCGGAAACACACATCGTCCACAGAACTGCCCCACCCGGCAGTAAATATACGTGGTTTTGTGTGGTTTGGTTCTGTACGTTCCTTTGCCCAAATCCGCACGCTCTTCTCTTCCCTTTCCTTTAGGCTCCTGTATTTGCTTTCACCTCTTATGCTGCCAAGTCAGAATGAGGCACAAAGCAAGAACGCAAGCGCACGATCGGCAACGTCCGACGCTCCGTACGCAGCCAGAAGTCATTCTAGAAGAAAACCGCTGGAAAAAGGCACAATTTTCCCCTCTCTTCTTACATTCGTTTTTAGAGTTCTTCTTACGTCTTTCGTATTGCGTTCTTATTCTTTTTCAATGTTGCTTATCTTTCTTTCTTGCTTTATCGTTCTGTTTCAGTTTTTTTATGTTTGTTTTCTTTTTTAGTTTTCTTTAGTGGCTATTTTCGCTTCGGTTTCAGTTTAGTTAGCGTTTTCTTTCATTCTCGCTGGGGTTTTTTTTATTTTTGCTTTTTATTCCTAACCAACTGGCCCCCTAATAGTAAGGTAGTTGCTTCCCGTTTGACTGACTGACGGATCCCGCGGGTGACTGACCTACGACGACGATTTTATTTCACCTTCCGCGCGGTCGAATGCCTTTTGCGGTTTTGCGGCACTCACTCGTGAGTGAGCGAGAGCGTATGACAAGAGAGAGAGACAGATGTGAGGACTGCTTTTTCGTGAAGATCATGGTAAAGATCTTCCAGCACAGTGAGAAACAAGGAGAGAGAGATGGAGAACGAGAAAGCATCTCATCTCGTATCTCGCGAGTGAGCGTTCTACGGTGAGTGCTCTGGACTTGAGTGCTCACGATCATGGTAACCGTGGTTTGAACCGTTGTCGATCGCCAGATAACGAAACATGAAAATATATTTTCTTTTCAATTGGCCATAACGCACACACACACACACACACACACACACACACACAAACACACGTACATGTACCACAATCGAAGATCAAAGATCGCAATACGATCGGTGTTGATGTGCGAGAGAAAGGCTTTCGCGGTCGGTCGTTCGCTTCACTCCTTCGCACACCGATGGGAAAGTGATAATCGGTTCGGTAGACCACCGCGGCTAGAGATCTCCATTTTACTCCTAAACAGAGTGCCGGAGGGAGGAGTGGGGGGAAAGGGAGGGAAGGGAATGAGAATAAGAGAAAGGAAATCCCACCCACCAAATGCCGCATCGCCGTGCTTCCATCGCTTTCGCTACGAGAGCAATACGATCGGAAAATCGTTCAACCGGCGCGGATAATTGGACGGTGAAGGTTAAGTCATTGACTCTCGCTTTTCCTGCCTCTTTTCCCCAGGGAGAGGTGTCAAGAAGAAAGGGGTGGGGGAGGGGGAGGGGGAGGGAGGGTGAAATGGATTTTGAAACGTAGCAGCTATATCTAAGCGTGATGTTTTCGGAAGCTAAAGCGATTTATAAGCAGCAAATAAATTTCTAAAACAAAACCAATAAATGGCAATACGGCACAGAGCCGTCATAATAAAATATAAATAAATAAAAACCAATAAAAAAAATTATAAAATATATGTAACTCATAATAAATAAACCTTTATAATGCGTAACAAATAAATTAAAACATAAGTTGTTAATCAGCCTATGTACGGCTGACAATACGGCAAAGAAACCGTCATAATTAAATATAATTAAATAAATAAATGTCATTTTACTTCAAAATAATGAATTTTTGCTTTAAAAAAGGCATCATGCTTAATATGCACGCCTGAAAGCATCTTGGACTCATGATGCTCTCAACTCTCACCGGCCACTGAAAGTTCACTAACCGACATTTTTTATCGCCCTATCAAAGATCACGGGGAAGCACCGACCATTTCACTGACTAACCTCCGCGAGATCAAACCTAAACAGCAGCAACAACCAAAAGTTCATCGGTTCCGCGTGTCAACAACATCATGAAAACTAGTGCAGCTTATCTTTTTTTTCCCTGCATTTTCCACCCAGCAAAGCGCATGTCGCGATACGCACTGGGTTTTTTGTTTTGTTTTTGCATTTCGCTTTCTTTGGCGTTTTTTTTTTTTGTTGCTTTTCAGCTCGTGGCAACCATTTTCCCCACTGAACGACTGAAAAGTGAGGCCAAAAAGGAAAAATTCATTTTCCCAGCCCAGACCAAGGTACACGCGCCTAATTTAAGCCGTGCAACGACCCATAAGACACGCCACGGTGCACAGTTTTCCCGCTGCCACGGTAAGGAAAATGTAAGTGGAAGGAACAATAAAGTTGTTGTAAAGCGGCAGCGAGAAAGAAAGAAAGCCGATCCGATGATCGCAGGAAAAAGCAGAAAGGGAAGCAAATAAATGCGCTTGAAGATGCACGGGATGGGATGAAAATTTTACGGAAAATGAATAAGAAGAACAGTACATAAAAACAAAGCGCACATACACAAAACTAAGAAGAAAGTAAGGAAAGTGGACACGAAAAAAAAACGCACAATAAATACAAAAAAAACACTCAGAGTACGGCACCAAACAAAAGGGAAATAAAAATGAAAATGCAATCAAATTGTCATGAGGCCCGAGTGAGTGAGTGAAACTGTGCGAGTGGAAAAACTTCGTAAAAGCGAAAACTGCACCAGATGCCTTCGTTTGCCATTGTCCATCCCTCGTCGGTTTGTTTGCTTTTGTTGGAGTTTTTTGTTTTTAGTTTTGTTTAGTTTTGCCGAAGAAAGTTTGACGAGCGGTGTGCGGCCGCTGTAAACGATGTTACGATTATGATGGCATCGAGTGTTGCCCACATCTTATCAGTTAGCAGCTTACTTTCTGCCTAACGAACGTTTCGCTCGCATCCGACCGGGGCGCACTGTAAGCGGATCGATTACTGCCGTGCCGTGAAACATGTGCAATCAATTTTCAAGCGATTTGAAAGCGATCGTTGGTGGGGTGGGTGAATGGGAGAAAAGCCAAGGGAAAACTATAGTTATTGAAAACGATAATGAGCCTTACGAAAAACGTGTAATTTAATTGTGAATTGGAAAAGCGAGAGAGAAAGGTAACAATGTACCGCGGCGTGGCTTTACTATTAAAGGGGGCAGACTTTGGAGAGAAAATTTCAGGACAGACAAGATGTCTGTAGGATGTGTATAATTTTAATTAGTGAACTTAGTAGATATGAAGCTAATGTTATGATTACAAGTTAAATTAAACTCTCTTCTCTACTTGTATTTAAATTAATTTAACTTTTAAAACGAAAGAAAATGTAAACATTGACAGTGAAAGTGACGATATACGGGAATGAAACTCCACCAGATTAGCATAATGAAAAGCTCTGTTTTGTCACCAACCAAATGCATCTGTTACTCTTTGAAAAGAGCATGGCCAAACCACCCAAATGTCAAAGCTCCCAGAAAAATTCCACATGCAAGACGTAGACGTTTCCCTTACAGAAATGACAATTACTATATTAGATGATTTCGGGTTGTGACGTTGCTTTTCCAGAGCTAGAAAGAGGAGCTTTTGGGGCTTCCAAAACAACAACCCCAACAGCAATATGCGTTCCCAAACCTCATCCCGGCAACGAACGCTGCCACTAAGGTGACCGGGTCTTGGTTCGGAGCACCAAGACACCGCACAGCGTTTCCCACTTTTCGCGTTTTCTTCTCTATTGCTTCGTGTCAGGGCCAATGACTTGGCCCGGACACTCCATAGCCAATGCCTTACGGTGTGAACCGGGGTCAATGGCATGGCAGCAGGCCTATGCGGTGCCATCGCAACGACGAGTGTTATTCCGAAAGTTTCGTTAGAAAAGGGTCCAACGTAAACGTCACGCGGGAAGGATGGAAATTTCTTCTTTCGAGCGTTTTATTTATGTAACGAAAAAAAAATAGTTTTTGTTAGTTTCTTCAATTTCAAGAACTATAACATGCTTTCAACTAGTTGCATAGAAGAGAATAGAGTTTTTTTTTTTATATTCCTTGTTTATATTTTCTTACACTTAATAAATTTTTGAATGTTTGTTTTGGTTTGTGAACGAATGATCTTCTGGTTCCTAACTTTTATATCTTTCTTAAAATTATAATTAATTTTCTTTTACTTTTTTCATTTTACTTATAAACTAATGCTGCTCATGTAACCACAAACAATTACATTTTAACCAACACACAAACATAAAATTTTAATTTCTCTGGGTTTGTTTGCAACGATTTTGTTATTTAAATTGAATAAAACATATTTTAATTTGAATAAAATATTTCTCCACATTAATTTTAATTTGTAGAGTTGAAAAGAAAATATCACATTGAGGAAATATGTACTTCTTATTATTTGATTATCATAAAACATGACACTTTGTGATAGAAAGTATAAAAGCAATCACACATTCGACTCTTAAGTCTTATCTCCACTACTTCTTGAAAGTCTTAGAAATGGTTCAAACTCGAACAAAGCCTACTTAGAAACAGTGGGCAAAGCAAAGAAGAAACTACCCTCGGCTGGGTGAACGAAGAAGCAGCGATGGAAAAACTGTGCAAAGGAAATTGTAAAAGTAAATAAACTGTGGTACATTAACCCGCAATCAAGAGCCGCTTGGGCAGATCGTAGGATTTAACCTCTCTCGCTCACCACAGCGCCAGCGAACCTAATCGCCATCTCGCACTGTTTGTTGTTCCTCGATCACTAACACGACGACCACGACGACGACGATGACGACGACGTGAAGGGAAATTGAACGCAGCATTGCAATGAAAGTAAAAAACACCAATACCCAAAGCCTCACACTCGAACGGATTGGAACGGTCCCCGCTGTTGGCGTAAGAGTAACGAGCCCCATTACCATGGAAACCGCATCAAAAACCGAAGCGAGTGTGGAGAAAAGTAAACTCACTTAACACGCGCGCCTCCCGCTTCCGCCCATACCCGTTACAACACCCTGTCCCCTGTAGACAGCTTCCACCGGGCGGTGACTCCGGTCCGGCCGGAGTGAGTGTGCCGCCAAGTGAGTGACCGTGCTGGAAATATGCGCAAAGGGAAAATGGAATGGAAAACGAAAATATCACAACAAAAAACCAGATATTCATCCATCTCCAGCATACTTTCCGTGCAGTGGACCGTAGCGCTGAAGCTCCACTGGCCGGAAAGGAACGACCGTGGTCGAAAACGGGAGAGAAAGAGCACACGCTGCATTGTATCTCTCGCTCCTGCGTTGTGCGCACTCACAGTCGCGGTTGGGTGAAAAGAAAAGAAAGGTTCTCTAATTTGCTTACTTGCTTTCACTCTTTCTCGCACGCTAAAGTGGGATCACCGGCCAGTTCCACGATGGCCGATGGGGGCTATGACCTTGGTTTCCTTTGAGCTCACCCTGATTATTATGCAGTAACGGGGTTGGGAGAAGGAAAAAAAACACACACACGCTAGTTCTGAAGCTCGACGCAGCAACCTCCAAATCGGTAAATGTGAGTGCTGTTGTCTGCTCTTGCAATGGGCTGCTCCTATTTCAATCTATGCCTTATCTATTTATGCTTCATTTACATTCTCTTATGCATATCAGGTGACAAATGTCGTTTCTTCGTTTTGTTTCAGCTCCAGAACAAAGCACAAAGTAAACGTTTTGCGTCAAATTTCGCACTGTAAACATAGGGCGCCCTTCAATACTGTTTCCTTGAAACCATTACCCCGTTTCGAGCAACGCTCGAGAAAAAGCATTGAACGAAATAAAAATAAAACCCAAAATAAGTGTGCAATTCGATTGCGAGAGAAATGGCTCCCTGCGAGCGGAAAATCGAACGCAGCATTAATCAGCAAGCAAAAGGGAAATAAATTGTCCGACGAAAGAATAACAGAAGCGCACAACAAAACAATAACGACAACAACAAAAATAACTTGCCCCGTACACACACACACACACACACACACACGCACACCGGTAAGCGCCAGCGAAACGGCATTCTTGTTCCGAGTGCGAGCCCCGTCCGATGTGGGTTACCAGTTTACCCGAACGGCTTCCATCTCGTGCTTGCGCTTGCTGCCCCACGTGAAGAAGTGGAGCAAACGCGCCGAAATGAGCGACCGTCCGTGAGTGCGCGTGAGCGCCGGCGAGTGAGCGTGAGCGGTACGGTGAGCGACGGCTCGTTCGCAGTTCGGCGTTTACGTGCGTCTCCATCGATTTGCACCGCACTGCTTCCACCCGTGACCACGCGTCTCCATCGGCGTCTCGATCCCAAAAGCCTTAATCGGCAATAGATACAGCGAGTGTGAAATACAAACAACAACAACAAAACGCACAAACACTCACACACCGTGGGAGGAAGCAAAACGCTACGCGAACTCTGGCGCGGTCTTGGAGCGTACCGGCGAGTGTGTGCGACTGAGTGTGCGCACGTCCGATGGACGGTACGAATTAGGGGGGAGGAGAGACGAAGTCAATGACCGACTAACCTTGAATTCATATCAACGGACGCGCACTCGACGACCGAAGCTGCTTCTGCTGCTGCTGGCGTAGTTGCGTATTTTGCCCATTCGCAACCTATCCCGCTTTTTCGCACTTGCGCTCCGTGCGCAGGCAGGCATTGATGAGATATTCACACTTCGTGCGTGTTCTTCTTATTGCAGCTTGCCTCCCAAAAAAATTGGCCACCCGGTTTTGCGTGTTTTTTTTTTCGCGGATCGCGCATTACGACGTTCATTCGTTGACGGTTCTGGGACTGATTCTTTCTCCCGTGCGAACTGGTAAGATTTTCTTTCGTGTGTTTGTGTGCGTTGAGGCATTTTTTCCTGACTTTCCTTTTTAGAAATAGAGGACATAACAAGAGCAACAGCACAACACTTGCACACCACGAAGCGGTCAGACAAACAGAAGTAGAAAATCAATAAGCAAATTTTACGTAACGCTTTGCTTCAAAAGATCAAGCAGGCATTAATTTAAAAAAGAAAAATAAAAAGAGAATAAGTGAAAAATAGCTATACATAATAAAAAAATAATCATAACTTAAACCGAAAACCGAAAATCAAATAATAACAACGAAAGAATACAAGAGAATAAAAAAGAAGAGACCTACACAAGAAAGCAGACAACATCAAAGAGAGAAATAATACATCACTAAAACAAAACATTAAAAATTTGGATTCACCCTATTTTGATAGTAGAAATTAAATTCCACGATTGCGTCACGCCAGAGATGAAGAAACCGCAAACATATCGTACCAAAATAAAAACAACAACCAATCCTGCACATCCCCCCAAAACACACTGGGTGAATATCATCGTTTTGCATCTTTTATCATGCGTTTACCAACGGATTGCACGGAGGTCTCGAAATATCTGCGCTCTGGGGCATCGTGGCGAAATAGGTCACAGGAGCAAATGTTGCTGCTGCTGCTGCTATTGTTCACACTATCAATCCTGCATTGATTGCACACCAAAGCACAAAAACGAATTGGAGCAAACGAGATGGAGTGAAGCGGCGAGACCGAGAGCGTTAGAGCATATGCTTCAAATATCATTTCTAAATTTATACCAAAACAGTGTGCCCCACCATAGCAATGTGCTGACGGTGCTCAATAAAGAGAGGCAAAAACACATACACGCACAGTAATGAAGGTAGCAGTGGCACAGTACGAGTAGGAAGATTCTTTTTTACTTGTTTTGTCGGTTTTGAGGTTATGCTTAACGTGGGGTATTTTCGCTCGGTTGGAAAAGCCGCATGGTGAAGAACTGTTTCGTACTATCGATTATCGTTCAGTTCTAAATATCTCAACATGTATATCCTGCGGATATACCATAGGTCACTTCAACTATTCATCGTCTTTTTATCGGACGATCCGCTGAAAGGTTGACGATTTATAGCACCGCCTAAAGTTGCTTGCCCTACCCGCCTTGAACGGTTCTTAACCACGCGATCATGACGGTGGTCATCGAACAGCACCGGTCGAGAGTCCTTCGCCTAAGACTCTGCCCCGCGAGCAGTTGACCACAGCACGACGCCATTGAAATGGCTGAACGCTTCCAATGTTTCCATTTCCGGAACCGGTTTGATCGATTCCAGCGACAGACGCCGAAAGTAAGCGCGCGCGCGCGCACACGATCTCTCGCAACGGTTCCTTTTCAGCGTTTGGATCGTGTCTTATGCTCGGGTTCACCTCACCCATCCCAGGTATCTCCGAAGTATTCGATTGACAATGACAATGACTTCTTCGTCAAGACACACAGGTGTGCTGTCTGTCACTATCCGTCCGTCAGTTAGGTCCACAACCTGAGACCCTAAGTAATGCAGATGACATTTAGGCTGCGTACTGTCTGCAAAACCAGCGCGGCAAAAACAAAAGGCAGAAACATATCAAAAGTTCGCAAGGAGCAAGGTCTTGTTGCGGTTCGGTGTTTTTGTTTCAATCACGTCACCTGGACAGCATCTCGCATCTCCCTCTAGCACACCTCCGCGACTTTTCGATATGAACGGCCATGAACGTGAACGTGAACGAGGCGAGAACGTGCTGTGGTGCCTCCATTTGCCCCGTACGGGCAGCCATCACATTGTTACCTTGCCACAGACATCCACATACACACAGTTAGGGGGGGGGGGAGCAATTCGCGTTGGTGCGAACGATGACGTACGTGGTAAAGTACATTATCATCCCCATTCTCTTTCTCTCTCACACTCACTCATTAGCCTCGTGATACACTAGCACCGTTTGGGACGGTTAGCATCGGTATGTTTGCTCTGCTCTGCTGACTCGATTTTTGGCACATTCGCAAGGCTTCTACGATTCCTTTTATTCCGGTTTTTTTTTTTTTGCAGGTGGTGTGTTAAAACTTTCGGACCACTCGAAAAACCAAGGAAGCGGTGTGTGGGGTGTAACAGGAATAACCTGAAGAAGCGAAATAATGAGCAGTTGCTGCCAAAAGAAAGCAACGTATATGAGAAAAGAACGATTTAGTCAATAATTAAACTAAATCATATTCTCTTTACCTGCGTTTTGCTTACAATTACAAACAATTACATTTTTTCCTCTTTTTCTTTTATTCTGCTTTATATAACGTATCTACAATTTTGTAAATGCTGTTGTTTGAACATTTTAGCTATTATTTTTATTATCAGTTTATTATTAGTTTGATTTTTCTTTTCTAAACTCCTCAATTTTTTAATTTAACAAACCACTCTTTCCGATTAATGACACTGTTCAGCAAAATAAATGCAAATTATATGCCTTTCTTCTGGTTCGCGCACAAACTCTCGCAAAAAAAAAAATATACAACCCGCTGATATTTTGCCAGGACATGTCTCAAGCTCATTCGTAGCCATGTAAAACTGTTCAAAAACTTTTTCCAAAGTACACAACGAAGGTCAATAATTATTCCCCAATTATGTACTCCGCTTTACCGTACTCGTTTTGTCCCGCAAGCAATTTGTTTTTTTTTTACATAAAATTAAAGTACGTAAAAAGAAACAAAAATTCAATCTCAAATGCCCCCATTATTATTGACAATGTAGCGCCTGTACAACAGGCGAAGCGTACCAGAATCAGCGAGAAATACAAACCCGCACAAAATCGCAAAACTGTATGTCAGTGTGCCAAAATGACGACAAAAGCAGGCAGGCTGGAATGAATTAATGGCTTGGTAAGCAATATTTAATGGCCGACTCAATCATTTGTACAACCCCCCCACCCCCCACGCGACGTCACTCATTAACGAAATTCAAGTGAATATGAATGAACAAGAAATGAATTTTATTTGTAGTTTTTTTATGTTCACTTTTATGAAAAGAAAATTGTTCTATTTGCTAATTTTAATAACTATCTATTTAACAAAAAACATCTGCATGTTATTTTAAAAATGCTGCATGTTTACTAAATTACTAATACCAACACATAACGCTGACTTTGACAGATGACAGATGGCAGATGACAGATGACACAAGCACAACATTCATGCAGATATTCATCTGTATGACAATTCACACTTGTCCGGCCTGTGATCTTTCCAACTGTTGAGAAAAACTCGCCTCTAGTCGTTTTTACACGGCACAAAGCCACATTTCTTGACGTGTTTAGATTCACCGTTTCACCCAGCCAGGCTCGGTGTGTTGGTCGGCCCGGCTGCTTGACCTTCCGCGCGTTTATTGATCCTCCCTAGTGCGCTGGCTCACTCGCACGGGTAAGCACTCTGCGTTAGCTCCTTCCCTGTCGGTGGCTTCATTTTTTTTTTTTTGCCTGAACAACTTCCCTAGAGACTAGCAGCAGGAATGTGAACAAAAGTGGTCCCATCTTCCTTCCGACGATTGGTTTCTGTTTGCCTGCGCTAGAGGGCCCACGCTACAAGGCGTACGAGCAGGATGCAAAACAAATTCGCCAAAATGTGAAGTAACTGATGTCGAAATTCGTCGTCCAAAGCGTCACAGACGACAAAGATCGTGTGTGTGTGGGGGGGATGGACTGTTGCGGCGGCACACAGCAAAGGTTGATTATTATTCAATCGATTGTACACAGTGTTGTTGTTTTGCCCATAGCCACCATTCTTCCCACCACCAAACGGCCACCCAAACTGGGCATGCCAGCATGCTTCCCTACAGCACACAGGGCGAACACAGGCCTGCTCTTATCTTATCGTGCCGCCTTCACCTTCGCCTTCTCGCCAATAGTCGATGACCGACAACGCGTACGGCATTGAGCGAACAAATCGGCGCATATTATTCCGTTCATCGACCAAAACCCCGCCGGACGGATTTGTTCGAACGTCTTCCTGATGTCACCGACGATAGCACCGATGTTTTTTTTTTTTACGAGTTTACGTATGCGCCATTAGTTGCCGCATGTCCTTGGAACGTGGGGAATTAGTAGCCTTTGTTCGGTCGAAACGTTAACACTCCATCTTTTTTTGAGAGCCCGGAAGCGAACTCATGCTCATAACCGGAGCCGTTAAGCCGCACACAGCCGGTATGCTTACTACTACGGCACTGTTCACTATGGCCGGTCGGGTGCTCACGGCGCGTCACTAGCTCACGCTACATCGACAGGGTTGCTGCTGTGCTGGCTGAGTGTTGCGGCTGTTTGTGCTCCAGTGCCACACATTTTCGGTGCTAAGTAAATAAACGCTGTGCAAATAAAAAATAAACCTTCCCCGTTTCCACCGGCTTTTTCTATCTTCACCCTTTACATCACCAGCGTGGCAATGGGTGGCTGTGTCTGGGATGTAGGTGAGAGGGTAGCATTTTTTTTTTTGTATGACTTTTCTGATTGCTAATTGACAAAGGCGGGTGAGACATGTGAGAACCGGTGGTTGACCTTGAAATGCGACGCAAAAAAGGTATTTTAAAATTAAATTTAGAATCCGGCTGTACATCGGCCGTGCGGCTGAGCGAGAGCGATATAATGCGCAATTTCGAACGAGTAGATGGTCTCATTCTTCCTAACAGTAGAGGATGGTGTTCGATTTGTTTGCTTTTTTTTTCTTTCGTAACCCAACAGACAAATCCTCTCGATACGGAAGGATGGATGGAGCTCCCTGTTTTGTAGCGTCTGACAGGGAGCGACCGATTGGGACAGACAGGAAGTAAAAACGGGACAGAAATATTTGCAACACACTGGCCGTGTGTCATCAAGGACAGGCATTACGTGAAACTGTTCAAAGCCACCCGAAAAAATGCCGTAGGGAGGCATACAATAATATCTGAAATGTCACGACTTCTCTTCCGATACCTTGGCTGCACACCGAACCACAAACGAACCTCCACCGATTACTCAATTAAAACAGAAAGAAAAAAAGGTAAACAGTTCTCGTTTGTTGTGTATGTTTCTGTATTTTTTTTTCTTCTTCCTTCATACGTCAAAAATTCTATCGAGTATGTGTGAGTTTGTGTACTTGTTATCTGTATGGTCGCTAATGTCTTTGAAGGTACAGTTTATCATCCCCGATCGCCACCCACACCGTAGAGGTGGATGTATGATACGAGTTTGCCTCATCCATTTCAAGGGCAAACATGACACGCACATGTGTGCGATATGAGAAGCGAATAATAAAATATAATTCAAACGGCCTTGTGGCCTTCGTAATCTACCGCACCGGCTACCCGTCCTCAATCAGCCCGAACGCTTCGATGTGTAATGCTATCACATTCAGGGTGTTTTATATACATACATGTAGAATAAATGGTGCTAAAAGGACTAGGTTGATCTATAAGTTTGTCTAGCTTTTGACACCTGTTATGAGTAGATGATAGAAGAAAAACAAAAGAAATATTTTGACAGCTGTCAAATCCAATATCTTGGTGAACTGTCAATCTGTCAAATGCTAGCTCAGTTTACCCCGTAATCTATTATCAGCTCATTCTTCTAAAGTGCTAATTTAACCAACATATAGACAAATGACACAAATCAAATAAAACTGCTGATGCTGACGGTAATCGTTTACAGACAAACATTAAACCTACTTATCAAGTTACCTACTGCCCTGGCTCTTTATATACTCGCAGCAATGCTGTGTAAACGAAGCCCCGCTCCGTACATACGTCCAATTCCAATAAGCGGAAGAGACAGAAACGGAGATTCGAAATCGGGGAAGGTTTTATTTCTGATAACGATAACTTACAATCTTCCAACCATCTTGCTAACCCCGTCACCTCTGACCCTTCCCCAGCACTCCTAAACTTCCAGCCCGTTGTTATCGGACCAGAAGAATTTGTATTTGTGTTTTGTCCTATTCCATTACCATCCGACTACCGTTCGCAGGCAGGCTGGCGGGCAGGCAGACAGGCGGCAAAGCAATCTAGAGACGGCGAGTGGGATAAGGTGGATGTCAACGACCGAGATAAAGTGCTGAACTTTCTCAAGGATACATCCCCGCACGGTCCTCGGGCAGCTCCCATCGAACGGCCTTCTTTCCCCTGTTTGCCAGTGAATGATCCAGCACAATGCCACACATGGTGTGGTGTGGCGTAAGGCGTGAGTAGCGTGTTCGAGTCTAATGCCACCTTCACAGCACTGCACACTGCAATGTGCCGTCCAACGTCAGCAAATCGAGCACGGCAGATAAGAAGCCGCTGAGAGCATCAAATGCATTCTTTTTATCACTCTTATTGCTTGGCGATTGTTCCACACTTCGTTCACCTACTTTTGCCAGCAGCACTTTACATAGCATTAATTTGTATTGCATGTGAGTTCCGCTGGTAATAAATGATAAAGTGTGCAATTAAAGGAAAAAAACACATTGCCACATTCTAGATTAAAATTCGGAATTTATTTATGGAAAATATTAAGATGGCATGAAAACAAATATTTCAATTGAAAACAAGTTTTTACATTTTACTGCAAATATTTTTTGAGAGCACTAACGTTGATGCTAAATATTAATAATTGCTATTGTTTAGATATTTTTTACGGAAACTTGCCTTGTTTCATTTGTCTTCTTCGTTTAACATGGTTGAACAGGTTTTTTATAAGCACCAGGATTTCCAAGAACTTGAACTGTTGACCTTCATTGGTTCCTACTTTTAAACGTCAAATGGTGTCAACTGTCATTAAAAAGCGACACGGATAAACCGGCAGCCGGTTAACAGGATCCCGGATGTAACATTCCTGCACCGTAATATTCCTATTATTGGTATTGATAATTTCCATTTCTATGCATCGATCGAACATCAAAAGTTATTTATTTTAGCTCTAAATTTGAAATTTCTAATTTTCCTGTACAAATGTTTCTAATTGAAAGACTAAACACACCATGCTAAACAAAAAAGCAGAACATAAAACTCTCGCAATAAAGAGCCGAAAACTGCACCTTCAAAACGGATCGACCACAAAAGTTAACGACTAGTCTATCCGTCTGCCATTAAATATAAGAGAAATGAAAAGATATGTACATAAAAACGATACACTAAACAAACGAAAGCCTCTAAATGGAAAAGAAACCCAATCACGGTGGAATCATACACCCAAAGTCCACTGACCAAGTGAAACAACAATGTAATACCACACATCCGAACGCCTGCCACGGCGGTAACAAAAACTCGCTTAAAAAGACGCTTTTTTAAATGTTTTTCACCCCGGTGCCGGGTGGGTTCATCACCCTCTGTGGGGTTTGAGAGCGAAGAAAAAAAAATGGGTTCGTGCACCCCATTTCAGCTCCACGATCATCATCATCGTCAACCGTCGGAAGGTGAAACCCACGATCTACGGCCAAGCAGCAGGCCCGTATCCCCATGCAAAAGCTCTCCCTCGAACGAAAGTGTGTGCGCGCACGAGTGAAAAGAGAATGAAGCACTGCTGAAATAAAAAAACACATTCAGTCCGAGCCACGGCAAGCTGCAAAGAAAGCGGCGAAGAAAGTGCAAAAGCGAACAGCCGAAGAAAGGTAACACTTTCGCTCGTTGAAAGTGAAGGTTCGCTTGATCTTTTTTGCTGCTGCTTTGGCGAGAGATATGCGAGAAGAAGCAACATGCAGCATAATGTTGCGGTGCTATGCAAGATTTCTTTCTCATTTTTCACCGCTCAAGACCCACGGTTTTAAACAAAAAAGGGCTTTGAAGGTGCGTCTGTGAGGTTTCTTTCTATGTTCCTATCAAATTTTCGACTAAATGCCACGTTTGGGAAATTGGGCAGACGGCAAAATAATAACGAAAGTGAAGTTGTTTCTTTTCTTTGAGGGGAAAGTCAAGTTGGAGGTGGAAAATCAGCTAAAGACACACAAAATGATGCCAACGGATATGAACAAATTGTGAATAATTTGCTTAAAGTTTATTAATCGTTTCCTTAGTCACATGGTAAATTTTTGACTACCTGCAAACACGTTCACCAACATCCCAAATCCGCCCTGATTCGGCACCGCCAACAAATCGCTTCATTCGCATTCGATCGCTTTATTTGTTGTCCACGCGGAAGTGATCAACCTTAATCACCTTCGGTGGTCTATTCTTGTGCTAATTGGAGGCCAGTGTTCGATGTTGAACCCCCATTTTTGGATCTTCTCTTATGGTGTTGACCCACCACGGGCAGCACCTTCAGCTGTGCGAAATTTGCGCGACCGAAAATGCCAAAGCTCTCTTTGTCGGTCGCTCTTTGCGATGACCGTGAGGATTTGTGCGATGGTGGCAAGTTGAATGAACCTCCGAAAAAGGGGTATCGCAGAGAAAAAGCCAACCGTCAGCGTGTTGCAGATCGTTATCATGGTGATTGGTACGCTTCTGTCGGTGCTTAGTTTATCCATTTTTTTGGTAGCTGATTTTTTATGCATAATAATAAAACTAATCAACTCTCTAAAAGGGGTATAAAGCTAGCTATATTTAATTTTTACCATTTTAATATTTTTCAATGATTTGTTTTTTTTCACAAATTTCAGAAATATTGTTCCTTGATACAACAAAAATAAGATCAAACATTTTAAAATAAAAACATACATCGTTTCGCAATATTCAAAGTAATAGACGATTTTGTTAAGCGGGTTGCATAACTTTCGGNAATAATTTGCTTAAAGTTTATTAATCGTTTCCTTAGTCACATGGTAAATTTTTGACTACCTGCAAACACGTTCACCAACATCCCAAATCCGCCCTGATTCGGCACCGCCAACAAATCGCTTCATTCGCATTCGATCGCTTTATTTGTTGTCCACGCGGAAGTGATCAACCTTAATCACCTTCGGTGGTCTATTCTTGTGCTAATTGGAGGCCAGTGTTCGATGTTGAACCC
The DNA here is from genome assembly GCA_018908115.1 of Anopheles rivulorum. NCBI lineage: Eukaryota > Metazoa > Arthropoda > Insecta > Diptera > Culicidae > Anopheles > Anopheles rivulorum. Next base: position 12,833,733 of record STHB01000010.1, read on the forward strand.
CCATTTTTGGATCTTCTCTTATGGTGTTGACCCACCACGGGCAGCACCTTCAGCTGTGCGAAATTTGCGCGACCGAAAATGCCAAAGCTCTCTTTGTCGGTCGCTCTTTGCGATGACCGTGAGGATTTGTGCGATGGTGGCAAGTTGAATGAACCTCCGAAAAAGGGGTATCGCAGAGAAAAAGCCAACCGTCAGCGTGTTGCAGATCGTTATCATGGTGATTGGTTCGCTTCTGTCGGTGCTTAGTTTATCCATTTTTTTGGTAGCTGATTTTTTATGCATAATAATAAAACTAATCAATTCTCTAAAAGGGGTATAAAGCTATATTTAATTTTTATCATTTTAATATTTTTCAATAATTTGTTTTTTTTTCACAAATTTCAGAAATATTGTTCCTTGATACAACAACAATAAGATCAAACATTTTAAAATAAAAACATACGTCGTTTCGCAATATTCAAATTAATAGACGATTTTGTTAAGCGGGTTGCATAACTTTCGGGGATTTTATCAGCGATGGTAGCGAATATGATAACACGCCTTAAGTTATGCAATTCATGTGCTATATTTCGAATCCTTTAATTCATTTTACTTTTAAGCACTTTTTAGCGCAAAAAAAAACGTTGCTACGTCTGTCATTCCGGATTGTAAGCTTATTGAAACAGCTTCCTTATTTGCCAGAACATCTGGAGTGCGTCACAATTTTAAGACGCCAGTGATCAAGAAACAGATTACGTTGAGTAGAACTTCCATCATTCGGCAGCACAATAGAACATCCGCCAAAACGGGAAACCTGCTTTAACCTTTTTTGTGCTACCCAGAACAATTCCCCACCAATCGACCAGAATTCCGAAATGTTTGATTATGTCGCAGGGAAATGGAGGGACAAATTAAGAACCTGTTTGGATCGTGATTCGATTGTTTTGCTTCGAAGTTGATTGCAACCTTTACCCGGTCAAAACGATAGGGAAAGAACGATGCGAAAACGGTGCTGTTTGAATGATTTTTGGCCCATATTAGGCGTGTGGCCCTGGTGGGATAATAGTGGTATCGGTGGGAAGGTGTTCTAACTGTCTACTACACCCACCGAAAATCTTCATCGAATGGTGAATCATTCGATTAAAACACAGTCTCCAAGACAGAACCAGTAAGATGAGTCACGTAGTACTTCACGTCAGACAGTCATTGCAAGTCGAAAGAGAATATTTATTATAAAATAAAAACAAGCGAGTCAGTAGTGAGAGGGAAAAAGAGAGAGAGAGAGAGAGAGAGAGAGAGAGAGAGAATCTGTAAGCGATGCACATCGTTAAACGAAAGGGCACTGGCACGGCTCGTTTCTAAACGTCCCTCAACCCTTCACGGGGTCTTTATCAGTTACGGCTTACTCATGACAAGAGCCCTCGCATACTGAACCCGATCTTGCTGCACCAGTCGGTCATGAACCCGATTCAAGCTCTGTCGACACACAAAACCGGGGTAGACATCCTTCCCTTTCTGCATCATGCACACACGTACAGGCGCGAAGTTGCAATGAGCGTCATGTGCAAAGTGCAAAAATGTGCACCAAAGTGCATGTGCAACAGAACAACCGTGTGTGTGAGAGAGAGCATCATTTCCCCGATCGTTACGGTGGAGTGGGACAGCAAACGGTTCCAGTGAGTGGTACGTTAAGCACACTCTTCTGACTTACTGCCCGGTTTATGTTCGAAGTGAGCGCACGATGGCCAGAGCAAAATGGGGAAGAGATGGGAGGGCGTTGGCAAGATGGAAAGGCACGATCATTTCAACTCGGTCATGAACCTTTTTAGCATGCAGGGGCTACGAACCAAGCCGGTTGCATATCTCGTGGGGCCGTTCGCTGCTGCGCTGGTACATCATCTCGCGATCTCGCGATCGTCTCCATCACGGCAAAAGGGTTCGTTGACTCATGGATGAGGGCTTCATCGTGCTCGGGATCGTCTTTGTGCCGCTGCCCTAGTACAGCGTGCGATCGACCACAGAAACACAACGCCAACGTACCCAACAAAACAAAATGTTTTAGAAGCATAAACGGGTTTGTTTTTGTTTTTCCCTGCATTAAACTCTCGCCGAAAAGCCGATTTTGTTTATATTTTTAACATTAAATGCCGTGCGGTTCAGAAGTAAGCACCACAAATACGCAAAACGATGCCATCGCTGCACATACACACGGGGCCGCAACATTATTCGGCCGTGCGATGATAATTCTAAGAATAACCGACGCTAGAACCTGTGGCCGAACCGAGTGGCACTATGCATGCGTGATGCATCTTTGCAAGCGCAAAATGCATCTTAAGAATGCAACGCGTGATCTGCCGGAATGCAAATTAACATGCGGGAGTCGGCGTCAGATGCGGCAAAAGCCGAACATTGTTTGCTTATTTCTCACGATTAAATAAGTCACGTTTCTCTTATGGTTTGGTATTAGTTTTGTGGTGAAAAAGGCTTTACAAACCAATATTTAGGATATCATTAAAGCTGAATATTTGTATGTGCAGTGTTCGAAACATGCGCATGGAAAGGAAAACATCTGGATTTTATAGGTTTTCAGTTTTGTTCAATTTGAATTTAAATTTCATTTTAAATCATTTTACAAATTTTCAAAATATCCCAAAGAACATTACATAAATGGTGTGTCAGTTCCGAGAGCTTAGCACATATCAAATTCAATTTTGAACAATTTCTACAAAATATTAAAAGTTACATATTCTACATATTCTACTTCAACTTGAAATGAATCACGAAATTGCATCAATATATGAAAATCCCTCATATTTCTATTTATGTTACGTTTCAAAGCTGTCAAAATAAACGTGAAAATATTGATTTCATTCCACTTAAGAAGTATTCAATCCCTTAATACGAAGTATAAACGACGATAGTTGACATATGTTGATATTCGAGTTATGGGTTAGAGTAGCGAGTTAGGTTCTGGAACGCATTATACGATTAATTCGGGAAATTAAAAAACGTTTTAAGGGGCGACCCGGTGGTGTATTTGGATTTCGGATGGTCCCCCAAGCAACGTTTGACTACCCGTCTACGTGGTAAATTAGTCTAATACGGCCAGGCCGTTCTAACATAAATAAAAAAAAGAGTTTTAATTAGAATATTATTAATATTAATTAGTACATCAAATATCATTTTTATAACTTGACCAATATAAAAAAAAATTAATAATTAATAATAATAATAATAATTAAACCGAAAAGAAACAAAACTCTCAAAAAAAAAAACAAAGTAACATACTTTCGATTAGCCAAAACCACGTTAGCAAGAAAGCTTTCGGAATGGAAAAGCAAAACTCAACGACCCGACGACAGCAACACGATGCACACTGGAGCAAAAAAAATAAATGTGCCAATTAAGCGAACGATTTATTTTCCATACAATCGACCAACGAACGAAATGTATATCACTTTCACTCGACACCAAAATGGCAAATATTTATGACCCACTCCTCCTCCACGCCATACCAATCCATTCCCTTCTGCAACCACTATGTCGCACTGCGTTCGTACCAAGTTTTCCACTACTTTTCCACAAACTAAGCCTACAAACCATCCCAACCATCGGGATTTGAATGGAGAATTTAAACCTTCATTTTCATCTTCTCCGGTGTGTCCTATTTACTTTTATAAATTCCCTTGGTCTTTTTTTCCATTCTGCCAACTACCAACAATTCAATGGCCTCTTGCGGAGATCGCGTGGGCGATGATGGTAGAGACCTTCACCGTGTGGAAACGATGTTCGTTTCCTTCGTGTTGCGTCGGCCAACCCGGCAGCGGTTATCTGGCGACGAGATTCCGAAGCAAACCGGTGAAATTGGCCTTGGTTGTGCCGTTGTCGATCGGTTTTACTTTCCAAATGTCACCACGTTCTCCACGGTGCAGCGCGTTTGTTTTACTGTTTGTTTGTTTTTTCCACCCCTGGCGAGCTGAATAAAACTCTTACCCAGAGGTCAACCATCCGGGGGCAGTGTTTTTGGGGTGTCTTAAAGGGTTTCACTCACTCAGCGGCGGTTGCACTGTTGCAGTGGACGCTTTTACCTTCTGCGCTGCAGTGTGCACTACCAAACGCTTCAACGTGTTTGTGAATGGCAACGTTTGAATGCAAGCTTAAACAAGCATGCTTGTGATAAAAGTCACACACAACCGAAAGAATTTCCCCGTGCCCTTCCAGCTTGCTGCATTTTTTTCCCTTTCTCTTTCTCGCGGGTTCGTCGTTTCGCCTTCATCTTCATCACTTGTAACACGGCTGATCGCGTGGTGGTGAAAGCATGCAAGTTCCTTTGTTCCCGCCTTCGATCGGTCGACGATCGATCGGAAACTGATCGAAAGCATAATATATGGCTGCATTGTAGCGAACGTCCTCACACTGTTGCAACAATACGCCGATGAAACCACGCAACGCAAGCCAAATCGCGATAGCAAATGAACTTTTTGGTATGAAGAGAAGAAAACAAACCACACACACACACTTTCACACACACTTTCACACGCCTTCACACGTGTGGAAGCTCGTCGCCAAGCGACACATTTGCTACCCATGACCCACTGGCTTCCTCACCCACCCTTTACACAGAAGACATTGGCGCACACACACACACATACACACACAGTCGGCGATCACAGCCAATCACCCACCTTTTGCGCCACATCATAATGCAGCTCCGGGTTTCCTCAATCAAAATCGGACGAAACAGTGAACCAAAAGGTGGGAGATTAACAAAAAAAAAAGAAGTGCCACCCAACTGACCGACCAAAGGTGTCCAAAAACCACGGGTGGAACACGGGGGCCGTTCAATTTCTCTTGCGGTTCATCGAACTTCGCTTCCCACCCTTCCCTCTCATTTGAAAGCGAAGAAAAGGGGGAGGGGAGGGGGGCTCCCTTACCTTTTGCCGCACGCAGACACACACACTCATTCAACCCACGTTTAATTTCTCCTTCACGTCCTTACCTCCCCCCCCCCCCTTTATGCCCCCATCCGCCTCGTATGAGTATCAAAAATATTACATTCCTTTCCTTTACACTCTTTCTTCATTTTTCCTTCTCTTTCTTTCTTTTCGTTTTGTTTTTATTTCTTTCTTTCTTTCTGTTTTTACTCTGTATGTACACTTCTAAATGTTTCATGTGCGGTTTTACTCATCTCTTTTTCTTTTGTTCGTTTTTTTAACACTTGTATCATTTTATTTTTCTTCTTCTTATCATTTTGGTGTTGTATTCTCTTTCATTTAATTTCAAATCGTTTTTTTTGCGCATAATACTGTTTTTCTCAAAAGATTTTTTGAAGGCTTTAAAATATTTAAAAAAGGTGAAACAAAAAATAAATAAATTTAATTCATTGATTTGCTTGGAAGAAAACATAGCCAAAAAAAGAGTTAAAGAAATAAATATTGCACAGATATTTCATAAAATACTTACGATAATGTAAGTTTTTGATGTAAGCTCTGTATGTAGATTAACTTATATAAAATACCAAATAAATATTTATTATTAAACAATCAAGTGATACATACGTCGAAACGATATAGCTTTCTATAAACTAAAAGTAATTTAAAATTTTCATTTCACACTAATTTCTCATAAAATTCCTATTTGTTAAAATTAAAACAAAAAAGTAAAATCAAATCTTCACAACAATGTACGAACACGTGCAACGAGCTTTGGTGGAAGCTTTTTTCACCATCAAATCATACCAATACCATCGGTGTAAAGAAAAAGCAAGAAAATCGCTTTTTCGCCGTTGCGCTTTGCTCCACCATTCACGTGTATTTTGCGCAGTGAGATTTTCCATTTCTCATTCGCAATTTCATCGTTGCTTCTCCCATTTCCCAACATCCAGCAACGGTGCTGCCATCTGGTAGCGAATGGCGGAAAAAGTTTTATCCATAATCTCTCCGGGCCCGTCCAACAGAGGGCGCTCGCGCAGGTGAAAACAAACAACTCCACTTTCTCCCATCTTCTACTATTGTTTGGTGTGCGTGTATGTATGTGTGGGTGAGAGGAATAATAGAAGAATTTTAGAATTTTAGAATGTGTGAATTATTTAACGGACGAAGAATAACTTTCACCTACGTTCTTTTTGTTTTTATTTACAAAGCACAACAATACGCTCGGGACAATTGCATTGACAGAAAAGAAAAGGAACGGTACACCCAACACGGGTCTTGAAGCTTCAGAATGAAACAACACGCAGCCTGCAACGTGCAGTAAGCTTTATTCGCTACCAAAAGGGGACAACAATCTGAAATCTACCATGCGAGAAAAAGGCACATACGCCACGGAGAAATCAAGCCACCTTCCAAGATTCACCGCAAACAATCACGGCAAAAGGTCAACCCTACAACACACAACAACGCGTGTGCGGAGTGTGCACGTGCTGTGCTAAAAAAAAAGCGAAAGAAATCATCCTTCTGGCCTGGTGTCGGAGGGCGAAATTGTCAAAACAATCGTCCCGCGTCGCGCACGGTTTTTAAACAACAATTCAAACCTAACGGCCTCGTACCGGGTCGGTGAAAGTTTGCACAAAACATTGCTGCCAAAATATTGCTGCCCAAAAGCTTACCTTACGAAGGATTGTTTATGTAAACCCGTTTAAGCGTGCCTGCAAACTGGCAACACACACATGCAAGAAAAATATCTGTGGGCCAAACGGTGGATTGTGTCATTGTTTTGTGGGCTTTACGCCTTGCGCTACAGAAGGACGTCCGGCAACGTCGCTGAAACGTTGATACATTTAATGCACTTTTAGGGGTCGGCGAGGTTTTGCACACTTGGGTGACTTTTTGCTCTTTATCGCAACACCAAACCCCGAAAAACGCACGATTTATGAGCAACCCTTTCGTGTGTTCGGGTGTGTGTGTGTGTGCAGGAATGACCATGTTCGCGTCGTCACGAAGGCACGCACGAAAGGTTCGCTTATGTTTTTTTTTATTCCAACGGATGATGCCTAGCCTCCACCGCTGTGCTCTTCCCCATAACTCCCAAGGTCACACCGTACCCGCTGCACACTACAGCCCACCCACCCGCAAAAGGCATTGAGGTGTTAAGGCCGCACAAAGTCAAAGTGAAGGCCATCGGTTCGCCTGCTGCCGCTGCTCCAAACCTAGTGGGACTAAGAATAATCCTTACCTCGTTCAACATTGGGACAAAAGCACAAACGAGAGTGGTCCCGTTGCGTTAGAAAGAGGCGGCCGAACCCAACCCCGGGAACATGAACGGGCCAGCCACCCACCCAACGGCGGGTTAGTCCTTGGCAGTGGGAAGGCGCATGATTCGAAAGAAAGGGATGAACGGATCTCGGAACCCGTTGGTTGCTTGCACCGATGGGGTTACGGAACAAGGAAAACGTACCACAACACGCCAAGGATCAATAGCCATGATGGGAGTTTGAAGAGAGTGAGAGAGAGAGAAAGAGAGAAAGAGAGAGAGAGGATGAGTTTACGTGGGTATGGATGGCCCTGGGTGGAGGATAATTATACATATTCTAGCACCGAATGACCGGCTCGTGCCTGATCTGGTTCGGCATTGGATACTGCACACCTTTCGTTGTCCTTGGGTGGAAAAGTTAATTTAGCCGACCCCGGTAATGATGCTTGAAGGGTCAAAGCCGCAGCTTTTCAATCACGGAATTGTACGGCATAAAAAAAAAACATCAGCAATATTTCAATAGTTTGCTATCTAATAAACCGACCGATTGGTAAAAGCTTTATTGGGCAAGTTTATCCATCAACGTTTGCTTAAATTGATAACATTAAATATTTTTTTATTTTTATTTTGTCTAAAAACTTAAATGAAAATCAATGAGATAATTGGTACGTGTCAATGTCATTCAATGTGTTTTTTAATAACAGAATATGACGTATCTTAAGCATGAAACGTTAATTATTTTTAGTTGCATAAAAGTTATCATTTTTATACAGTCCTGTTCAAAATTATAGAACTAACTTGAATTTTCGGATAATTTTAAATCGCAAGAAATATTTCACGTTTAAAATTATGATGAAAGTTGGCCCAATTGAAGAGTTTCAGTCATTGTTTTCATATTTTATGACAAAGTTTACTACATCCATTAAGTTAAAAATCAATTAAGATTTAGTATGAAAAATTGTTGGGCATAATAATCATCATTATAATAATAACTTGTCATGTTTTATTCGATTATCATTGTTTAGCTGAGTTTGTATTATATTTATTTTTATTATATGTTATATATTCTTATTTTATTTAAGAACGGACAGGCCGTACTAAAAACAGGGTTTTTACTATTTTCTCACTATTATACTAGAACTATCGTTCCGAACTGGACACTAGTGAATCTTTTACCGATTACTTTTATCGAAACAATAAGCCCTGCATATTGCACCTGATATACAATTGTAGTGCCTATGTTCTTCATTATCTAAAGAAGGCTGCTTATATATTCTCAATATATTAAATAGCATTAGTGCGTGAGGAAAATGAAATACGTACTTAATAAAACAACATAAAACAATGAACGCTGGTTCATCTAAGTTAATTTAACTTGATTCAAGGTATAACACTTTACTATGTATAAATCGTGAAATGGCATCGTAGTGTAAAAGAAATCAATCTATTTCGATGAATCAAAAAGAAAAAAACGGTATGACTCTTGAAAATTAACACGAAGAAATATTTCCGATTCCTTTGTGCGGTTCTATAGGAATCAAGGACAGTAAGGAGCAGTTCAAGGGTGAATAATTAATTTTCTTTTAACCTTAGCGTGCTGCAAAATATTATACCAGTTAGAATGAGCTCGTTAATACTCCTCACCTTTTTGTATAATATTTAGAGTGAAAAAAATCGGGATAGTTATATAGTTTTGCAAAGCACTGTTAAAGTACCAATAAATAATAATTTCATGTAATCAAAAAAACCAACTGAAAATTACAAAATAAATCAAGAATCTTTATAAATATTCCATCGAGACGCAAGGTACCATCTATTTTGAAATAAATATAAACGAATATAGACACAAAATATCATCCTCTAGCGGTGCCAAAACAAAATACTCTTCACTGACGTCATCCATCACGTCCGCCATTTTTGTTAAATATTTGCAACGGCGGTAGGCAAGAGAAAAAAAAATCTCCCCTTGAGATGTTGCGAATAAAAAAAACTAACAACCCGCTCACACAACCATTTGGCACACATCACATTCGTGAACGCGCATCATTATTAATTCGCTTCCGCAATCGCATAGGTGAGACGACATGATCGTCACCTTCACGGTGTTATGAACCCGACCGGCATCCTTTAAGGCACCGTCGTCGTTAAACCGTGTACGCCACNCCTATTTGAAAGCGAGGAAAAGGGGGCGGGGGGGGGGGCTCCCTTCCCTTTTGCCGCACACAGACACACACACTCATTCAACCCACGTTTAATTTCTCCTTCACTCCCTTACCTCCCCCCCCCCCCCCCCTCCTCCTTTATGTCCCCATCCGCCTCGTGCAAGAGTATCAAAAATATTACATTCCTTTCCTTTACACTCTTTCTTCATTTTTCCTTCTCTTTCTTTCTTTTCGTTTCGTTTTGTTTTTATTTTCCTCTTTCTTTCTGTTTTTACTCTGTATGTACACTTCTAAATGTTTCATGTGCGGTTTTACTCATCTCTTTTTCTTTTGTTCGTTTTTTAAAAAACTTTAATCTTTTTATTTTCCTTCTTCTTATCATTTTGTTGTTGTATTCTCTTTTATTTAATTTCAAATCGTTTTTTTTGCGCATAATACTGTTTTTATCAAAAGATTTTTTGAAGGCTTTAAAATATTTAAAAAAGGTGAAATAAATAACAAATAAATTTCATTCATTTTTCATTTGCTTGGAAGAAAGCATAACAAAAAAGAGTTAAAGAAATAAATATTGCACAGATATTTCATAAAATACTTACGATAATGTAAGTTTTTGATGTAAGCTATGCGTGCAGATTAATGTATATAAAATACCAAATAAATATTTATTATTAAACAATCAAGTGTTAAATACGTCGAAACGATATAGCTTTCTATAAACTAAAAACAATTTAAAATTTTCATTTCACACTAATTTCTCATAAAATTCCTATTTGATAAAATTAAAACAAAAAAGTAAAATCAAATCTTCACAACAATGTACGAACACGTGCAACGAGCTTTGGTGGAAGCTTTTTTCACCATCAAATCATACCAATACCATCGGTGTAAAGAAAAGGAAAGAAAAATCGCTTTTTCGCCGTTGCGCTTTGCTCCACCATTCACGTGTATTTTGCGCAGTGAGATTTTCCATTTCTCATTCGCAATTTCATCGTATTGCTTCTCCCATTTCCCTACATCCAGCAGCGGTGCTGCCATCTGGTAGCGAATGGCGGAAAAAGTTTTATCCATAATCTCTCCAGGCCCGTCCAACAGAGGGCGCTCGCGCAGGTGAAAACAAACAACTCCACTTTCTCCCATCTTTTACTATTGTTTGGTGTGTGTGTGTGTGTGTGTGTGTGTGTGTGTGTGTGTGTGTGTGTGTGTGTGGGTGTGTGTGTGTGTGTGTGTGTGTGTGTGTGTATGTGTGGGTGAGAGGAATAATAGAAGAATTTTAGAATTTTAGAATGTGTGAATTATGTGAAACGGACGAAGAATAACTTTCACCTACGTTCTTTTTGTTTTTATTTACAAAGCACAACAATACGCTCGGAACAATTTCATTGACAGAAAAGAAAAGGAACGGTACACCCAACACGGGTCTTGAAGCTTCAGAATGAAACAACACGCAGCCTGCAACGTGCAGTAAGCTTTATTCGCTACCAAAACGGGACAACTACCAAAAAGGCACATACGCCACGGTGAAATCAAGGCACCTTCCAAGATTCACCACAAACAATCACGACAAAAGGTCAACCCTGCAACACACAACAACGCGTGTGCGGAGTGTGCACGTGCTGTGCTAAAAAAAAAAAGCGAAAGAAATCATCCTTCTAGCCTGGTGTCGGAGGGCGAAATTGTCAAAACAATCGTCCCGCGTCGCGCACGGTTTTTAAACAACAATTCAAACCTAACGGCCTCGTACCGGGTCGGTGAAAGTTTGCACAAAACATTGCTGCCAAAATATTGCTGCCCAAAAGCTTACCATAGGAAGGATTGTTTATGTAAACCCGTTTAAGCGTGCCCGCAAACTGGGAACACAAACACACACATGCAAGAAAAACATCTGTGTGCCAAACGGTGGATTGTGTCATTGTTTTGTGGGCTTTACGCCTTGCGCTACAGAAGGACGACCGCAACGTTGCTGAAACGTTGATACATTTAATGCACTTTTAGGGGTCGGCGAGGTTTTGCACACTTGGGTGACTTTTTGCTCTTTATCGCAACACCAAACCCCGAAAAACGCACGATTTATGAGCAACCCTTTCGTGTGTTCGGGTGTGTGTGTGCAGGAATGACCATGCTCGCGTCGTCACGAAGGCACGCACGAAAGGTTCGCTTATGTTTTTTTTTATTCCAACGGATGATGCCTAGCCTCCACCGCTGTGCTCTCCCCAAAACTCCCAAGGTCACACCGTACCCGCTGCACACTACAGCCCACCCACCCGCAAAGGCATTGAGGTGTTAAGGCCGCACAAAGTCAAAGTGAAGGCCATCGGTTCGCCTGCTGCCGCTGCTCCAAACCTAGTGGGACTAAGAATAATCCTTACCTCGTTCAACATTGGGACAAAAGCACAAACGAGAGTGGTCCCGTTGCGTTAGAAAGAGGCGGCCGAACCCAACCCCGGGAACATGAACGGGCCAGCCACCCACCCAACGGCGGGTTAGTCCTTGGCAGTGGGAAGGCGCATGATTCGAAAGAAAGGGATGAACGGATCTCGGAACCCGTTGGTTGCTTGCACCGATGGGGTTACGGAACAAGGAAAACGTACCACAACACGCCAAGGATCAATAGCCATGATGGGAGTTTGAAGAGAGTGAGAGAGAGAGAAAGAGAGAAAGAGAGAGAGAGGATGAGTTTACGTGGGTATGGATGGCCCTGGGTGGAGGATAATTATACATATTCTAGCACCGAATGACCGGCTCGTGCCTGATCTGGTTCGGCATTGGATACTGCACACCTTTCGTTGTCCTTGGGTGGAAAAGTTAATTTAGCCGACCCCGGTAACGATGCTTGAAGGGTCAAAGCCGCAGCTTTTCAATCACGGAATTGTACGGCATAAAAAAAAACATCAGCAATATTTCAATAGTTTGCTATCTAATAAACCGACCGATTAGTAAAAGCTTTATTGGGCAAGTTTATCCATCAACGTTTGCTTAAATTGATAACATTAAATATTTCTTTATTTTTATTTTGTCTAAAAACTTAAATGAAAATCAATGAGATAATTGGTACGTGTCAATGTCATTCAATGTATTTTTTAATAACAGAATATGACGTATCTTAAGCATGAAACGTTAATTATTTTTAGTTGCATAAAAGTTATCATTTTTATACAGTCCTGTTCAAAATTATAGAACTAACTTGAATTTTCGGATAATTTTAAATTGCAAGAAATATTTCACTTTTGAAATTATGACGAAAGTTGGCCAAATAGAAGAGTTTCAGATGTTGTTTTCATATTTTATGACAAAGTTTAGTACATCAATTAAGTTAAAAATCAATTAAGATTTAGCATGAAAAATTGTTGGGCATAATAATCATCATTATAATATTAACTTGTCATGTTTTATTCGATTATCATTGTTTAGCTGAGTTTGTATTATATTTATTTTTATTTTATTTTATATATTCGTATTTTATTTAAGAACGGACAGGCCGTACTAAAAACAGGGATTTTACTATTTTCTCACTATTATACTGGAACTATCGTTCCGAACTGGACACTAGTGAATCTTTTACCGATTACTTTTATCGAAACAATAAGTCCTCCATATTGCACCTGATATACAATTGTAGTGCCTATGTTCTTCATTATCTAAAGAAAGCTGCTTATATATTCTCAATATATTAAATAGCATTAGTGCGTGAGGAATAACGAAATACGTACTTAATAAACCAACATAAAACAATGAACGCTGGTTCATCTAAGTTAATTTAACTTGATTCAAGGTATAACACTTTACTATGTATAAATCGTGAAATGGCATCGTAGTGTAAAAGAAATCAATCTATTTCGATCAATCAAAAAGAAAAAAACGGTATGACTCTTGAAAAATAACACGAAGAAATATTTCCGATTCCTTTGTGCGGTTCTATAGGAATCAAGGACAGTAAGGAGCAGTTCAAGGGTGAATAATTAATTTTCTTTTAACCTTAGCGTGCTGCAAAATATTATACTAGTTAGAATGAGCTCGTTAATACTCCTCACCTTTTTGTATAATATTTAGAGTGAAAAAAATCGGGGTAGTTATATAGTTTTGCAAAGCACTGTTAAAATACCAATAAATAATAATTTCATGTAATCAAAACAAAAAAACAACTGAAAATTACAAAATAAATCAAGAATCTTTATAAATATTCCATCGAGACGCAAGGTACCATCTATTATGAAATAAATATAAACGAATATAGACACAAAATATCATCCTCTAGCGGTGCCAAAACAAAATACTCTTCACTGACGTCATCCATCACGTCCGCCATTTTTGTTAAATATTTGCAACGGTGGTTGGCAAGAGAAAAAAAAATCTCCCCTTGAGATGTTGCGAATAAAAAAACTAACAACCCGCTCACACAACCATTTGGCACACATCACATTCGTGAACGCGCATCATTATTAATTCGCTTCCGCAATCGCATAGGTGAGACGACATGATCGTCACCTTCACGGTGTTATGAACCCGACCGGCATCCTTTAAGGCACCGTCGTCGTTAAACCGTGTACGCCACGGCATCGAGACACCATGGCAGAGTGGCTGATCATCGTGTTTAACCTGCTCATTAACAGGCTGATCTTTGGTGCAAGTAGATGCGCATGTTCTATGTGACAATGAATGGAGCCGCCTGGTGTTTGGCGGTTTTCTGTGGAGATTATTAGTACAACGTAGTGTACAAAACTGTGCCCTTTCGGTCAGTATATCCCTTGTTAAAATTGTACATCTATCTATTGAAGGTACTTACCCAAATCTGGCATAGAACTGGACGGTTCCTCGTGTCCTCCACCACCCTTGGACAGCTTCAGCGGTGGCGGTGGAGGCGGAGGCTGCATTGAGGTGACGTGCCCGTGCTGATGATGATTGTTACTGCTGTGTTGCTGCTGCTTGCTGCTTGAAACCGTCGTTGTAGTAGAGGTAGCCTGCGTTGGCGGCTTATAGCTGGAAGCACGCTCGTTCGACACGAGGATCGTGGTCGTGGTCGCGATGCTGCTGGAAGTGTGTGGATGCTGCACTACCGCTCCACCACCACCACCACCACTGCCCGCAGGCGAAAGGCGTCCTTGGTGGGTGGTAGGTGGCGAGTGGCGGCCACCGTTCGTCACGATGATGCTGCTGTACGGTCCACGCGCGACACCGTCGTCCAGCAGCACCACGTGGTCCGGCTCTTGCCGGTCTTCCTCCTGCTTTACGTCACAGCGCGCATCGTCGGGGCGCTGTTGCTGCGGCACGGCGGCGGCAGGCTGATAGAACCGCCCGTCCCTTATCACGTGCACACCCTGCCCGCCGCCACCCACCAGCACTCCGTTCTGTAGTGGTTGGCCGTCGTCGCACGGGTGCTGGTGCGCCTTGGACACGATCTGTATCCGCGCCATCATCCGGTCCGACTCCTCGGACGTCCGGCGCAGGGTCAGTGGCGGGGGTGAGGGTGGCCGGGACGCTGACGTCACCGATGTCGTCGGGGACGATACGGCGCTGCAGTCCCGCAGCCCGAGGGCCAGCTTGAGCGTTTTCTTCGGCGGCAGATGGGACACGGGCAGTTGCTGGAGCGTGGATGTGGGCAGGGCGGGTGGGGTGGTTGCGGCCGGTGGCCTTGAACCTTCGGTGCCACCAGCCGGCCGGGCACCGTACACGATGCGCTGGTTTTCGCTTATGACGAACGTTCGCACCTCCGGCCTGGTTGCCAGCTTCTTATCGTCCGTATCGCTACCGACCTGTCCCGGGTGACACTCGTCCACCATGCCCTCCTGTGCTGACCTTCGGGCGGCTTCGTGTGCCCCGTTGACGCCATCACCATTCGCCAACCCGCCACGTGAATCTTCCTTCTTTATCAGGATTTTCCGTTCCACGCCGCCTCCACCACCGGCACCCGCCACACTACGGATGCACTGCATCGTGCGAAAGGATCACCAAAACTTTGCCTGGTTTCCTTTTGCTTTCTTATTATTTTTTGTTTTGTTTGGAAAAAAATCGTCACACACGCACTACACCAGCTATGGACACATGGTCCAACAAATTTGGTTCACGTGGCCTTTTGCATGTAACGCTGTCGTTTGCAACTCTGCTCACTTGTTGCCTTTGTTTTTGTTTACCTGCAGCAACACAAAACGTTTTCTTTCATTTTTTGCTTCGTTTTTGGACACTGTGGTCACTTGCAGATTCGTGTTTTTTTTCCTTTCACTTCTTTTACTCCCTCTTTTTCCTTCTAATCGCACTTGTTTATTTTTTGTTTTACTTACTGCACACTTATAGCACACTATTCCTTCCGTGCTAGATGTCACAAACACTCACACCACCTTTGCTGGGACTATAATACGCGCGGTTCGCACACTTACACCTCTGCTCTGTACGCAAATACACAATCATGTAGTAACCCAAGTAGCAACATTGCCAACATTCGATGACGCACACGAACGCACACGTACACAACACACTCCTGGGTTCATCAAGATTTGCAGGATTATTTCCTTAGCAAAACCCCTGTCGGCGGGGGATATACTTTTTTTTATAAATTGCAGTAAGTTTTGCAACGACTTTCCAATCACACACACACGTACACACACACACACACCTAAACACACTGTCACGTATCCTAGCGAACTTTATCCCCACGGTGTGCTCAGCGTCCTGGCTGTTGGTGTTGATGCTGCAAGTGACAGATGACACGGAAGCAGGGATTGGACGAGAAAAAACAAACTCAAGGTCTACTTGTTCACGCACAAATACGCACACACACTCGACTCGTTTGTCGTTGACAGTAGCAACCAGTCCACGCACACGTACACACATTAGTAGGCGGCGGTGTGCTTGTCACTCTGTCAGGTGTTGTTGGTGTAGCTGTTTGTGTCGTTGCTGTGCGCATTGTTTCTGCGGCCTGCCAGTGAGCAGTATTGACGTTTGTAGAACATTGCTGCGAAGAAAGAGTGTGTAGAAAATAGACGCGGGGGCGATGGTGAGAAGAAAAAAATTATTCTACTTTGTTTCACTTTCACTTTTTTTTTTCGTTCTCCTCCTCCGTTACCCAGCCAGCTCGATCGCTTCACAGGCGATAGATCTCGAACGGGCTCGCTGGATGGTGAGTGCCTTTTCGTGTACCGTCGTTCCGTTTGACAGCGTGTTCGCTGCCGTTACCTTAACTTAATTTCTGATCCTTACACGTAATACGAAGAAGAAGGATTTTCTTTTCCAGCCAAGCAAAATATCATTCGGAAAAGGTACACAACTGTTCTACCTCACTCCCTCTCTCTCTCTCTCTCTCTCGCTCCTGAACGCTCCTGCAACACACCACGTGCGAGCTTGTTTTTCTTCGCTTCCCCGTGCTGCTGCTACTTGGTGCAATTTAATAATATTCGTACCAACATTCGACCGGTCGCAGAATAAACTAAACACGGCCATTGCTCAGCAACATTCACCGCACCACGGCGTTGCGTTCACTGTGGAGAGCGTTTTTCTTGCGTCAACACAACAAATCGACTCGCAAACGCGCTCGCACACACACACACACACTCAGCAGGGGGTTGATTATGGGTGCAGGAGGAAGCAAAGAGGGAGGGAAAGGCGCGGGACGTCGACCGACAATCGCCGCGGCCGAGTTCGCTTGTCAAACGCGGCCGAGTTCAAGGTCAACATTTTCGGCAATTCAACCATACGGGGCACTCACACCGACGACGACGACGACGACGAGTTACGCAAAACGGCACTCACACGGTGACTCTTCCGCATTTTCGCTTCAGCGCCGTGGTGCGAGCGAGACAGCACTGCTCGCCTGTTCGTCTCGCGTGCGGGCAAGAACGAGCGAGAAAAGACCGTGGCCGTGAATTTGAACGCGGCGCGTTTGCTTGCCGAGCGAGACAAAAACGGGGGAATGCCGGTGGGATGATGAATGGTGATACACACCCGGTGCGGTGTATACATCTCTCTCTCTCTTTCTCCCTTTCTCACGCTGCTATCTCACGTTGCGTTCGTCGCGTTGTGCAACAATATGGGTGACTCGCTCATTACGCTCAGCGCGAGCGCACGAGAGAGAATGGGAAGTAGAGAGAAAAGAAGAAAAAATAACAATAAACAGTCAGCCAGCTTTGCTATGCTAATATGTCAGATCGGGTGGCGATTTATTTGGCCTACTGCCTTGCAAAAGAAATAATAACAACAGCAGCAAAATTCCCCATGCCCATTCCGCTACGTGTATGTGTCAAAAGCAGTCCGAATAAGCAGGTTTCGAGTTCTTCACACACCCATCCGGCCGGCTCGCTGCCCTGGTGCGGATTCATGCTAATTTCCTGTTACACCCCGTTACAGGGCGAATGGTTCCATCGATCTACGCGCTGCGACGCGAGGCCTTTGGCGTGTGACGCGTGTGCAGGCTACAAGGCCAAGTTGAACGCAATTGTACGGGCGAAGGGGTGTCAAACGTCGGAGTGCCCTGGTGCCCTCCCGTTTTGTTTGAGTGCCCGGCCCCGCATCAACGCCAAGCAGGGGGAGTGTTTGTTGTGTTTTTATTTCACCGTGGAGCTCATGTATTGGTGCCATTCCCTATTGCGACGGTGTGTTCAACCCGGAACATCACGGGGCTCTCACGGGTTACCCAATGGCCTACAATGGCCTCCATCGTTTGTGTGTGTGAGTACAGTGTGAACCACAATGGTATAATTGTGTGAGCAAATCTCGTACCGAACTGCAGGCGCAATGCTTCTATTCTCATGACCGTACTGTGAACCGTACGGCAACTGTTTACATGTAATTAAATGTGACTTCTTTTCGGGAAGTGAGATTATGTGTTAATTTCCAACGAGATTTCATCTGCAACCTCTACCCATTGCATCGGTGAGCGCTCGGTAAGGAAAGCACACGGTTTAACGCATTACCGGTCCGATCCGAGGAACTCAAAAGCAATAGGGAAGACTAGCAGAGCAAATAAACCATAAACAACGCCAAACAAACACCCTCCACCAGGCGGGAAACAAACACTCGAACACGGGAGAAGCTTGATACGTTTTGCCTGTGGTACACATATAGAGGTAGTTACCGTGCATGGATTGGCGTCCGTGTGGCCTTGGTGCTGTACGCGTCACGCGCCAAAGCGGCTGTCAAATCCATATGCAGGGGGCTGGCTGGGACCGAGAATGCTAAGCTTCACCCCGGTTGTGCACAACCGCACACGGTAACTGTAAATGTGTAAACTTTAATTGCACTTAAGCGCCGGCTAACTAGTGAAAACTAATAATTACATCAGCACGCCGAATGCGAAACGCATTCAGCACCGTAAGCTACCGAGCGCTTTTAAGTATTATTTTATTGGTGATTACTTTGCAAATAATTTAGCAGAGCTGAATTGTGTTTTAATGTGTTTTTTTTTTTTTTTGAGGTTTTATATGCATTCCATCCTCTGACCTTGGCTTAACTATGGCCGTAGCCTGTGTTCAAATCACGACAGGATCATACGAGATTTTGCGATAAGAGACACCAGACAATAGTAGACCAAGATCGACTTCCATTGTGGAGGTCCCAACAAATAAGTCTAAGATAAAACATTACAGGATTTCTCCTGTAGACAAATAATAAGGCCATCCAAATATTCAGAAACAACCAAGCAAATGTCTAATAATCGAGGCGGAACTCAATTTCTTTTTAAATGCCGGTTTCTAGGTACAAATCATTTGGACGGATGCTAATTCGGAAACTCAGTTAACTGACTGTCGAAGATTCGAACAATTGTTGCTGATGTTTGAAAAAAGTCACTACTTTTTTTTGTGAAAATTTTGGGTTTGCTTTTAATAAGAATGTTATTTTCAGGTTTTGTATATGGTTTATTTGATGTTTTGTAACAACTGAATTCGCAAGTCAATTTTTAAGTGCAATGTTATACATGAAGTATCAAAATCGTATGTTTAGCTGTCAGAAAACTGTGTCCCAGATTTGGGATTCAATGGCAAGAATTGAAGAAAATCTAGACATTTTTAAGCCTTCATTCCTTAAACATTCGATATTTCTTTAGCTTCGAAATAATGTACTGTCTTTTGGAGAAATTTCTGTCAGCAATGTCTACCGCGTCGTTTATTCTCTTCTTTAAATAATATTATTACCGCATGTAATACGCGAGATACACTACAATACCAATTGTTTCTTATCAGGGTGCAAAAGGAGTTAAAAATTGCAATAAATAAACAATGCTGCCCATCTTTTCATGAAGACGTTCGCCTGGCAATCTAAACGGCCTACTGAGCCTCATATAATTTCATGGCTTGCTATGCTTATATTTCCCTCGCAGCAGGTTCTTGTTAAACCACGAATGGGATTTAATAGCAGTCCGGTCGCGTAAAGATCGATCGATGAACGATTTGTTGATTTCGTTTTGTGTCAAAATCTACATTTGCTGCTTTTTCGTCACCATTTTAGTATCCCCCATCAACATCGCATAATGTTCTTCATGATAACATTGAACCCCACTTGGTACTGCCGTACGCCATAATCACATGAAACGGTACAGGAGTTTTTGTTGTTGTTGTTTGTTTTCGTGCTTGCACGCTTGACATTCGTTCACGTGTGTGGCCGCGAGGATGAATCAAGCGTGCTTCCTAGTGCAAGCATGGCGGCCCGATCACAGATCATGCCGGATCGATCGCGCATTGATCTAACTTTTCCTCTTAATTGACACACTGCCCCCCTCACACACACACACACACACAAAGATGAAAAAGGCACGGTTGTATGTGCGGCGCGTTGCAAACCGAAATAGAACCAAAAGTTGTGCTCACGAGTGACCGGCACACACCCATACCGATACCATCCTTTCACCGATACTCACACACACACATATATGTACGAGCATACAAACGGCACAACACAATCCGGGAGAGCGCGCGCGGGAGAACGAGAATTCTATAAAAAGACACGGGAAACGATTTTCATGGTCAACATTTCACCTTGAATACGGTGGTTTTATTACTTTGAACACACACACTCACACACAATGATGGCGTTGATTATAAAATGTATTTGACATTGTTGTGGCCTGCCTGCCACCGTCTCGCCCTGGAGTGTCATCGGGCCAGGCTTATCAAAACATTGTCAACGCACACTAGAGAGACACCGAAAAAGCAAAAAAAGAATAATAAAAAAAAAACAGGCAACGATGTACGCCCGCGTGTACGTACGCTGCACGGTCACGTTGATAATGGTTATCACTGGGTTTATTTAATAAATTTCACCACCCACCAACCAACCCGCACCCCAAGAGGCGTTTTACGCTTCAAGTGACGGTTAGGCCAGGTTCAGGTAACGTTGAGTGCGGGAATTGTATCACCAGAAAAGCGTCACTACCGTAACTGGGACCGTAGAATACGTTCTGTATAAATCAAACAAAAAACCAAAAAAAAAAACCAGATAAACAACAAACAGTTTCGAATCGCACGGCACCCACCGAACCTGCAACGATACGGGCCCGGCACAGAACACTTCTTTCTCTCATCGCTCATCACCCCGTGATGGACCATTTTGTGCCATTCTTCTTGCTTTCTTGTGCACTCTTTTTCCCGGTCGGGCAACGAATTGCTGTTTCGCCTTTCGTACCGCGGGCCGGTGTCGCACTCACTCACACGACCGGGCGTCAACAACAAAACCAGCAGCAGCAGCAGCAACAACAAAAAATGGAATCGGCTCTTTTCCGTCTTCTGCTGCTCCTTGTTCTTGTTCACACGCGGCGGCACCGGGTCAAGGCCCTGCCGGAGCAAACTCAAGGCCAACGCCACGAACACGACAATACAGCGCGCCACTGATCTTGTGGAGGCAAACACACACACACACACACACACACACGCACACATTGAAGTACGGGCGAAAGCAGGCAAGAGTGAATGACGGAGAGACAGAACACAATAATAATGTCGAGCGTAAGTCGGTGTGAGTCTTGGGGATGCACTACGGTGTGTTAATCCCGATTTTTGTCCACTGCTACAGAACGCGATGTAGAGATGTTCCTCTTTCTATTTTGTTGCTTTTGTTGTGACCGACACAGCTGGCACACGGTGGTGGTACTAATATTTAAAACAAGCTCCTAAAAAACACTGCTCCAACACCTTCATCTTAAACTAGAACCATCCCCACGACGTTCGGTGTGTGTGTGTGTGCCGTGTACATTCGATATTCGATGACTTGGCTCGGTATCGCAGCATCCCGAACGGTCGCCATGGGTAACTTGCGATCATATTTGTTTGACAGTTCAGCTGTCATTGACGGCGGGACGGGATAAATATTCCAGTGCAACGCGTACATCACGCGTGTAACAATCCATCGTGATTGGGATGGCGAATCCACGGCGGTTACCTTTTTTGGAGGGTAACCGCTTAACAGGTGCGTACTGGGTTTAACCGTCGGCACGCGAATGTGCTGTGCCACTACTGCGTGTGCGGGTCGCAAATATCAAGACGAAACAAACAAACAAACAAACAAAACAAAACAACACGCACACACGCGGCAACGCGAACCGAAATACCAACAAACAAAACACAAACCCCCGGAACAAAACTCTATCCGACGTGACACCGACTAAAAGTCCGTCAGAGCCCGCAACGTCAACCGTGTCCAAGCCATTCGAAAGATTTCCCTTAACTGATTTCGCTTTCATTCGGCTTGAATGCGTGATGTTACCCGGTCCGTACGATGGCAAACCGGCACGGCGCACACCGACTCCCGTCGGGGCACACACGTGTGTGTGTGTGTGTGCGTGTTTGTTTCGGTTCTCGGCGACCATCGTTCCGAGCATTTCCAACCCCTTTGCGGCCAGCCACCCACAAACAACCCCGCGCGCTGTCGGTTGTGAAGGGCTGGGTTCCTGGGTTCTCTTTCGTTTTCTCTCTCTCTCTCTCTTTCTCTCTTTCTCTGGTTCGTTCTCTTTGTTTGACGTATGCGGGTCGGCTAGAACTTGGCGCGGCATTCGTTCCAGCGTGCGACGAGGGGCCCGCTTTTCCCGGTTTGCGTTCTTCGGGAAGGGACGGGAAGATGCATCTCCTTCCATCGCGCTCTGCTGCACATGGCGGCGCATGACGGTGGGTTGATGTTATGGTCGTGTTTTCTGTGTGTTTTTGCTTTTCTTTTCGTTTTGTTTGTTTCGTTCCTTTACCCACTGTATACGGTCGCTTTCTCGTGCGAGGTTCTACCACACTTCTCAGTTGGCAATGGCTCTTCTCGGGTTCCGTGTCGATGCGCTGGCTCCCCAGCTTTTCCCCTTGAGCTTGAGCGTGTATACAATTATTCTCTTGCGCGAAACAGTGCGGGACTGTTTTTAGCGTTCCGACTGGAAGCGTTACGCGAATATCCAACCGTATAGTAACCCATTGCATACTGTAATGAAATTCTCGGAATTATCGTTTACCCGGGCACACGATCGTTGGACCGGATTAGCGAACGATAAGAGTAAACGACACATTCGCACATTATTTAATGTTTTTATGTTTTACTTTTGGAAAAGTATTCCATTGTTTTTGTTTACTATTTGTCGTTGTCAGTTTTGAAGTTAGATGCGTTCAATCGCGTTTGGTAACTGTCATTTCTGTGCAGCACGGATAATCCAACACTCGGTTAGATAGTAGCCGGATAAACGACATTCGACTGCAGTGATGGTGGAATAGTGGAACGCCGATTACCAGAGCTCAATAGGATTTCACCGGATAAGCGAATAATACGAATACTAGGCATATATTCATTTTGTTGATAAATATTAATGCACAATAATGCTGTTTTTTTAATCAAACTGTGTTAATCAGATTTTGCTTTTTTTTTGTATGATTTGATATTGGAACCTTTATTTTGTATCGTGCTCGATTTCCAGTTGATATGTCTAATCGCTTTTGCAACTGTCATTTTCGACCCGGATAGTCGACGTTCCTCTGTGGTCAATAAAAAAATTATTCCAATGAATAGCGAGAATTCTTCAAAGTAAATACTAAGAAAATGATTCCGCAAGGATATATTTGGACAAGCACTGTCTTTCAATAATACTTCACTCTCTCATTCACTTTGTCGGCACACTCTCTCTCTCTCTTCAAGCACCCGAATGCTTTACTCACACTCATTTTCCGGCCGGTTCGGCGACTTCGGCAATGTATCCTGCCGGTGTCCCTTACCTACTCACCTACTGCCACTGCCATTTTCCATTTTCCCAAGCACCTGTTACCGAGTTCACCATGATCTTCCGTTTCGTTGCGCTTTAGGACGAGACTATATATGGATGCGCATGTGTATGCGTGTGCTAGAAGACGACCCGTTCCACCTATGACCCTCAGAGGATTGCACCGAATCCCGATTATGCTGGCTGCGCTCGATTATATCTGATGTCCGTCGGTGTGTGAGTGTGTATTAGCAGGATACGAACGCTTCCTTGTGTTCGCTTTTCCAGCCGCAATGTGTTCCCGATCCTGTCTCGGGTAGACTTTTTTTTTTTTTAATTTCCCACTCCCGATGCGACGACACTGCACACAACTACATTCGGTGCATTCAATGCACCAACACATGTACAGGCAGGTATCGCGAATCGGAATCGCGAATAATCGGGGACTCTCTTTCCGGTTATGTTTCTCTCTAGGAGGTTCGGGAAAATGGCAGGAAAAGCCGTAACAGGATGGATGGGAGGCCAACGAACGTCGATGACGACGACATCAACCTTTCCCCCTGTCTAGTCCCTTCCACCAGTGTACAATTATCCTCGTAGCAGACAAATCCTGGAATGGGAACTCCAGTATTTTTTTTATGCTGTCACGAAATGCCACCTAAACCAGTAACTTGCTTCCTTGTTCCAGACACTAGACTAGGAAATGGTGTTTGGCTGGTGTGCTGTTGTTGTCTTGTTTTCTTTTTTTGTGTCCTCTTCCATCGTCCAACTCTATTGCTGTACCTTGTTTGCTCACTATTATGTGAGCCACACAATTATGCTTCCACCACTGGACACGGCCTACAATAAGGATCCTCAAGAGGTACTCCAAAAACTGATTCAAAGGAAGGAAGAATTATTATGCAGACAGGAGAGAGACAGAGAGAGAGAGAGAGAGAGAGAGAGAGAGAGAAGAAAAACCCATCAACAAACACACAAACGGAACCTTGTCTTGTGGGGATACAGAGTTTTGCTTCATTTTTGGAAGGGTTTTTGTGCCTGTGCGTGTGTGTGTGTAAATTTGTTTTATCCTTGTTTCAGTTGTTGGGGGATGGTTTTTACCGTTCTGTTTTAAATGTGGCGAGTGAAAGTGGTGCAGAATTTGTACCTTTTATTGTAGTATCGGTTGTAATTAAAAGTATAAATTCGTATATAATATATCCTATTGAAAAAAACGCCTAAATATAGGCAATTGCACTACAAAACATTTCTATTGAGATAGTTTTGGGGGGACAGTGTTTTTGTGGCAGGATAAATACTTATAATACTTTACTCGTACACAAAATTTATATTGGAAAAGTGTAGCCCAACTAAATTAGCATTGTACTATCGTTTCTTCATCCTCGCATTACTACCGAAACGACCTTCCCTAACAGCGTTGATTGCGTTTGACGCTTTAGTTAGCTATCGAAACCGATGTTTATCGATCCATACATTAGGCCAACGTCCACCGGTGACTACATTACGTCGCACAGGAAAACCTAAGGAAATCACCCCGTAAGGGCGATCGGGGCGACGGTATATTCACCCGCACATTAACCTTACCCGAACCCTTGACGAAGGTTAAACCGAACCGAGTGGCTCTGTGAGACTATTTGTTTTCACCTTCTTTAACCGTCTTCACCACTATTACTGCAACTGTTCACATGCAAATTGAAGGAATTGAATAGCTTTTTTTTGTTAGTTATAAATAAGCGCAAATGAAACTTCTCCAAACTATTGCAACTCTGCCCGTGCGCGAGCACAAACTGCAAGGTCAGCAATGTACGTCATCTACGCGTGGGATATAGATGGCAGATCTTCGTCACCGTCGCCTAACGCCTCGCATTGATGTTTCAATCGAAGAAGAAAGCTGACAACCGACAACTACGCGATCACGTAACCTTGTTAGAAGGAGCGTTCGCTTGGACACCACCTGCGTCTCGATCAGCATCTTTACACTCCTGCCCGACTGCACGACTTAGTCTTGGATAGTTTAATAAACTCGTTTGAACGAGTATTTTTTTTTTGCCTTCTGCTATTCCCTTTCGAGCCTAGTGTTTGTTAGTCTGAAGTGGTCACATTATATAGCAGTGTGTGCAGCTGAGATGCATTTGAAATGTGCAGTGGTAAGCGTAATCGGGTCCAGTGATCAACAATGGAATTGAACGGACTGTGTCGCCCCGCCACCGGTTCGCCACGTCTCTTTAAGTGACATTTTATAAGTAAAGCGTCGTACAGAAAGGTGTTGGAACACATCCGCAATAGTAAGAAGCTTAAACCACTTTATTAAATTAGCCTTTCTCAAGGTTTCATTGACAGAACATATGACATTTCCGGAACGTATTTATATTTTATTCAAATTAATTGAAGCAAATTTCGTAATTATCTTTCATAAAGTAGGTAAAGATCCTTTATTTTCTCGATTTTTTGCAATTTTTCTTCAGATTCTGGCATATTTTTTGGTTTAAATCTTCATTTGTGACTTACTAACTCATAATATACAACCCAAATCAGGTCCCACCATATACATTTTTTCGTACAACAAGCTTATATTTGTCTGACGATATCCGAATAGCATTGTAGCACATCCAGTGTAGTTTGAGGAGGTTTAAGGAAAAGATTATCAAACCCAATTCAATAAACGGAGAGATCCTAACAAATACCAAATCATTGATACGATCTTACCTAATCTTGATCGTTGAGCACGAACCATGGACTACGACCATGTTTTTGTTTTGTTATTATATTCCTTCTCTCTCCCTCTCTTTCTCGTCCATCTCTCTCTTTTCCACTCACTGCAGTCATACACACATGCACATGGCGCTGCTATGCACATTGCACATTGCAACACCTCGCCAGGTACACGTTTTACCGTTATGTCGCGTGGAAAACCTTGACGCGCCAAACCGATCGCCATCGCTATATTTATCAACTCACCGATTCCACCGATCAGTTAGCACGCGCCTTTCCGGCAGCTTTACACTCACACTCACTCGCGTTACACACACGCACGCGCAGCGCTGGGTGAGTGAGCGCAAACGGCGATAGCCGTTGCAGTCGAAACGATTGTTGGTTGCGTTAGAATTAGAACGCCGTTGCTGGTTCAAAAAGAAAAAGGGAAAGTTTCGTCGATCTCCACGCTGCAGGCGCTTAGACGAAGGCGAAGCTGCCCGCTGGATTGCGCGATCGGCGGCCGGGTGCTGGTGCAACACGGCACAAACAACGGTGGACGCGAAACGCGCGTAAGATCTGTAGAGCCGTACGGTGGTTGAAGGTCGCCTAGTCCGTAGCCCATTCTGTGAATGAGTGCGCAGAACCGTAAATCTTCCCTTGGCCCTCGAGGCTGCGTTGTTCGGATGCGTCTAACGGGGATTTTTTTTCTCAAAAAGGAGATTTCGTGACTTAAACCCCTTTTTCTTGACGGTTCCTGGGTTGATGTCTCTTCGGACGAAGTTGTTGAAGCAAGAATTTGGGTCTTCTGAAGGGTTAGTGTGTGTGTGTGTTTTTTGTTTTTTGCCGTCTGCCATTTCGGGTTTCAAGGTCCAACAAGCATTTAGCGGTGACGTGGTGAGAGCGATCGTTTAGGAATTCGCCGAACGAATAATGGGATGATCATTAAACGGTTTCTGTTTGAGTTTAAGCAAACCTTGACGATCCTCTGAGATCCGTAACGATCTCATTCCCGAATCAGGTCATTTTGAAGTGTTTTTTTTTTCTGCCAAAATAGCTCACAATCTCAATGTTCAAGGTGAATTAAAATTATTTCATCCTTATCTAAGAATTTTGCTTACATCGCGAAAGAAACACTGTTGGCAGTTCTCTGGGTGAATTGAGCCGTTCATTCACCGCATTTTAGCAATCGTCTGCCGGTTGGTGCGCGTATCCATAATTCACCGATCTCGTCTTCTCGTCGTTCTTGGGAGGATAGCGCCTTTTTACGCACACTTGGCCTATCCGTGTAAGCCTCGGGGACTTTTGGAATGTATGCGTGTGCAACATAATTGCAAGCAGCACGGGGTACGTACACGATGTAGACGATGGAGCAATGGCGACCACTACATGAAAGTGCTCTTGTTTTCCAGCATTATCTCCAGTGGCTGGGCGCTCTCGCTGGCTTTACCTCATACCGATGTCCTATTTTGAGTTTGGTGGATAAAGGGAGTAGAGCTGTGTAATAGATGGTGAGACGATGAAGTCCCGGAAGAACTATTGGAGGATAGAGTATTCTACGCAGTAATGCTTTTCTATCGCATGACTTGACTTTGACTTCCGAATCTCCAACTTTTGACGAATCTCACCGAATATCCCTAAAATTTTTATTTGAGTTCCAAAAAAAGTTGATCAAAAATTGGATACCAACTTTGAAAAGACTGAATGTCTCCCGGACGATTACTTCCTTCACGTTCTAAAGAACTTCTTGAACAATAGCGCCATCTATATCTGCTTGTACGGTGAATAAAAGCGAGCGAAATATTACAAAATACATCACCCGGCGCAGACAGACCTCTGGTGAGAGGAGAGGGTCTCCTGGTAGGCCTCGGGTAATGCAGACAGATGCAGACGGCAAAGAACAGGAGCAAGTTCATCACAAAAAACGTTCGCACACGCACGAACGAACGGTGGGCGAGAGTAGCGCGAGACACGGAGTGGCCAGTTTTTCCCTGGCCTATGTAAAAGTAGGTCTTTGGGTTGGGGTTGCAAACGCACCGTACCGCGCTGGCTGCCGTACGTGAGCAGAACCCAGTCACAGTGGTGGCTCTGGACGGATAGGCCTACAGTAATGGTAGCCACCGTGCATTGGATGGGGTGAGTAATCTCCAATTCCGGAACAAGTCTGCCCAGAACTCCTCTTCCTGACCTCGTCCATCAGAGTGGGCGAAAAAAAAATCCAACAACTCAGCCAGGGATTCTGCCGTCATCAAATCTCACTCCAGTTTCCGTTTCCATCCCCCAAAACGACCGGAGTGTGGTTGAAAGCCGCTTCAGCAATTGAGTCACAATCGGTTTTGCGTTTCAAATACCGCCGGATGTAAAGGACGTAAAGGTAGGGAAGATGTGTGAAAAGCGCTACTCCCTCTCGTCGTATATTTTGCTGGAAACCCCGAATAGGGTAGCTGACATGACATGCTGCAGTTTTTGTTGATGGTGTATTGGTGCGTCTAGTATATAGGAATAGACACAGTAGAAACAGAGAGCGAGAGAGAGAGAGAGAGAGATTGAGAGCAGTGCACAAGGGATAAATAACCCAGACTGCTGGACCGGGCCAGACCAGACGCCGACGACCAGACCGCTCTCGGAAGGGCCTGCTCTCGAGTGCGCATGTTTCGTATGTCCTTGCCCTTGGTACAGGTTCATCGTTCACCGGTTTTGCCGGGAAGTTGTCGCGAACTCTCGCGTGCCGTCTAGAGGGGTGTTTTTTTTCATTGGTGTTTGAGCCATTGCGGACGAGACAAGAGAATGTTGCAACATTTGCAAACAAACAAAAAGGACTTTGCCGTCGGTCCAGCAAGCGGATAGAAACGATACCCATTTGTTCTCATTTCAATTGTCTGACTGATATTTTCACTTCGATCGAATTATGCGATGGTGCGATGCTTCATCACACCATCGCTGTATCTTCATCTTCACGGAGTCACGTAGACGGAGTAGACGTCTCGACAGTAAAGTCTGTAACGCACACACAGTCTCCCAGGGTTCATCATTCCTTTGAAATGCTTTCCTGCAAAAGATCTTTCGATCGAAGATGCTTTTGAGTCCGATGCCCTCGCTAGGATGTGCCATGTCTAGTGCGCTGTCTCACAGGTGAAGCCATCCATTCCCGGTACCGGTTGTGATATGAACTAATTTCTCGATCCATTTGCGTTTCAATCACCCAAGCT
The DNA here is from genome assembly GCA_018908115.1 of Anopheles rivulorum. Lineage (NCBI taxonomy): Eukaryota > Metazoa > Arthropoda > Insecta > Diptera > Culicidae > Anopheles > Anopheles rivulorum. The sequence goes on from STHB01000010.1 coordinate 12,863,102, forward strand.
AAAACTGTCCCATTCCACACCTTGTATGTACCGAAACAGACAAACTCATCCCCATTGGAAGCTTCTCGATGGCCTCCACCGAGTCCGGCAGGCATAGGGAATTGAATCGAACCGCTTGTCCGGAACTGTAAATGGCACCGTAAAGTGCACGGGCACGTCAATAACCGAAATCTAGGTGGCTCGTCCTGCGCAGACACGGAATACCCCGACCTCTCGGGTTGTTTCGCACTGCCACGGTTAGGTGGTCAATGGCAGACAGACAGACGACGACCTCCCATCCCCATCATTCGTCACTCGATCGCATGGCGTGTGGGAGTTTTTGCGTTTTTGTTACGGGAACTAATATTTCTATTTTTTTTTTGTAGAATAAAAAACGCATCCGGTCAACCTGATTATATGGCCGTTCACAACGAGCCTCCGGTGCGAGAGTATTCCTTACCTTTTTTGTTCTTTCTGGAGCTCGTTAACTGGGTACAACGAAGTTCCAGTTACAGTACTAACAAAGAGAGAGTATGGAAGAGCATCGAGTGGACCAAGTGTTGGTACATAACACTTTGCAATATAAATAATGTGCTCGATGGTGTTTGGCCAGAGAGCAAAACATTTACTGGAGAATGGGACAAAATTATCGTGAAGCGTAAATTCCGCGTACAACCGAACAAAATCGCACCGGCAAGTGTGTCCTAGTTACGGTGGCACTGGACTTTCCACCAGCGATACGCCGGTAGAGGGCGCTTCGAACGGTGTTCCCGGAAAACCACGTGGCATACGTCACGAAACACCGGAACGGGAAGTGGCGCTAGTTCGGCCCGTTCGGCCGCACCTATTCACAAGACGAGTTGATGAACTTCGCCGGTTGCGACCTGTTTATTCGTTGACTCCTGGCGCATCGCAATAGTCGGCGAATGTGTACCAAAAACCTTTATCGCTTTGTTACTGCGATGGGAAAAGGTCGACGAACAGTGTCGGGGCGAACACACACACACACACACACACCGTTTCGTTTGCGATGATGGGCTTGGGCAACTCCATTTCCCAGCCGAAGTGAGTTCAATAGCATTCCGAATTCATCTTATCGGAGGCTGTAGATGTCGATGTCCCCTGCTCCGTCCTACGAGCGTGAATGATGAAAGCGTTCGGAGGAATGTGTCTATGCCCCGAACCTCGAACCAGAGTGGGAAAAAGGCCCGAGGAAAAACTTGCGGAAGAACGGCTTTGTTCTTGGGTGTCGAAAAGTTGGAACGGAAATGGTCCTGCAGCAAATTGTGGACCACACAACAAATATAAAAGCAAAATCACGCTGGCTAGACAAGATAAGCTTGCGGTGATGGTTCACTTGTCATTGGAAAATGGCGTGGATTGGGTGTTTTTTGTTTGTACAATATTAACGTGCACAGCACGTCTCCGTTCAATCTTTTATGAGTTTGAGCAAGTAATATTTGTTCGACAGCTAATAAGCTTGTATCTTCTTTTTTATAATGAGTTACGATGCTAATGTTGGAGTAAATAGAAAAAAAAATGCAAGAACAAAGGAAGTAAAAATGGTGACTTATCAAAGTCAAATGGGAGGCGAACCTGCTCCCTAAACAAGAGCAACGACTTGCCGAAGGGGGTTCGTCACCTTTTTTCTATTTAGTCTTTGTTTGCTGTGNACAATATTAACGTGCACAGCACGTCTCCGTTCAATCTTTTATGAGTTTGAGCAAGTAATATTTGTTCGACAGCTAATAAGCTTGTATCTTCTTTTTTATAATGAGTTACGATGCTAATGTTGGAGTAAATAGAAAAAAAAATGCAAGAACAAAGGAAGTAAAAATGGTGACTTATCAAAGTCAAATGGGAGGCGAACCTGCTCCCTAAACAAGAGCAACGACTTGCCGAAGGGGGTTCGTCACCTTTTTCTATTTAGTCTTTGTTTGCTGTGGAAATTACTGTACGCTGCGGTATTTTGTTATGTTTTAGTGGTAAAGAAGGAAAAGTGGGAAACTCTAGCAAATGGTGTCAGAAACATGAGATGTTTAATCTTTCAAACATGTCCGATGTGATATTTTTCATTCTGTTACAATTTTATTTTTAAATTATTATGTAAACCAATTATTATTAAAGATTCATGATTAATTTTGTGAAATATGATGATTTACTTTAAATTTGCATCTTGAATCCAATCGCAAGATCCATTCTATCCTTTCTGGACGTTTAAATTAATAATGTAAACATAAAAGCAAATAATCAACACGTTTACCAGGTACTATAAACAGAACTTCATACATGGATTTACTATAAATGCCATAAAATGGCAAATGAAATAAGAATGAACTATGAAGAGTAATGAAAATATATATTTTCAAATACAGACCATTCTACTCTCAGCTAATTTTACAATCAGTGAATTTCTTTTCTATAAGATTTGATTTGTATTAAAGCCATTTTCATTATTCACTTTTCTTTTCTTTGCACAATTATTGGTTTGGTTCTCACATCACAACAATAATAAAAATCTTTAACTAAACGTATGTTGAATTGCTTTACAAGATAAAGTGTCCTATAAGATCCTTGGAGGTAATGACTGCTTTAATGCTGTTTAAGAGTTCCGAAAGCTACAAACCAGCTTTTCTACAAATTTAGCTGTAATAAATCAAGCGTGTTGATCACAAAGATTATTTCTTATTTTTTTATTTATTTCATTATGACGGCTTGGCGCCGTATTGTCACAAAGATTATTTCTGTTATTTAATTTTTGATTACTCGTTACTATGTCAATCCGTAATTTCTAAGTAAAAATAGGTGTAAAAAATGTAAATTTATTTACTTTTTTATCATAACTTGTAAAGCACAACAAAAACCAACATACCCAGCATTATGTGTATTATTTTTTTCCATGCTCCATAACTTTATGCTACAATTGGTTGTTGTTGTTTTTTTTATTCACCCAAAAGAACAATTGAGCATTGCAATACGAAAAGTACATCGAAGCAAAGCGGGCAAACACACATCGACCAAGCTCGGCACTTAGCGCTCATAAAATCCCCTTTTTTTTTGTTCGGTTTCTTCGGGCGACCACACATCAGCAAGGGACCTTCGCCAAACCGTACCGAAGATGCAATCGTTTCAGCCACCAAGCCACCAACCAAGCTAACTCTAACCGTTCGCATAGAACATCCGATGGCGGGCCGATGGTTTTTCACGTGCGCGCGTATGCAATGACCTCCGTGGTGCTGGAGCAATCAACTCTGACGAAGCGATGCTGCCCGCATACGCCTCTGGGCCCCAGTCGCCGTGCCGAAGGGCATTTATGCTGGTTCTAGGTGCTCCGGAGAAAACGTTCCACCACTCAGGCGCTTAACCCTTTATGGTTGTGTATAAGTTCTGGCTTCAGCAAGCAGACCAGCATCGAATCGGAGGATAGTTTGTGCGAATTGTGGGCAAGAACAACAAAAAAGAAAACAGGGAACCAAGGGAACTACTCCGTTGCGTGATTGCTGGACTGATGCGCTACGGATGATGAGTGTCTGGCATAGTGTGGTTTGTTTTTACACTCGGCTCACTCACGCCACTGCGTTGCCGACGCGGAACTCTGGAGCATAAACATTGGCCTTCGGCTGGCATTTGTTTTCCATCTCTTTATTCTGTCCTTTCTTGATGCGCTACTTTTGCGCTGGTTTGCCATTTCCTTTTTACAGGCGGGATATAATTTTTATCTTCATCTGGGCTTAAGGTTAAAATATGGAAACTAACAAACGCTCAAAATTGGATTAAATTGTAAAGAAAGTACGTGATGTAAATATGTTAGACAAAGTTACTTTAGACAATTATACACTTAGCAACATCTAAACAACATAAGGTCAAATTTAAAAATAAAAACCAATTTGTTTGATAACAGAAACAAATGTAAACTGTTTCTAGATTGTTCATCCTTAATGATAGTTCATTCGTAATTCATTCGCTATAATTAATAAAATACAATTGTATGTTAGATATCCGTTTATCCTACCTGTTTTGGGAGTTCATAACTTGCAATTTAACAATTAGATACATTCTTGAAGAAAAAAAAATCACAAATATTTAAGCAAATCGTCGTAAAAGTAAAATATTATTAAAATTTAAAAAAAATATTACAAAGTTAAAACATAAAAAAAATTAAAACTATGAAAAAAAAACAATAAAAAAACATCTCAATAAGTAGCAGAACAAAGCATCTAAACAATTTCATACCAGCATACAAGATTAAAATTCCTGCATAATCCAAACAGTCACAGTACGGCGTGCAAATAATTACGTATAGATGAGGACAGAACAATCATTAGAGAGCGTCATACGTCCCATCAACAGTGCGCAGACGGGCGAAGCGCAAAACTCATCCCACCTGAAGGCCAAACCGGGGGGGGGGGGGAGGAAAAATCAGCAACGCGAAACATGCAGAAACACGCAGAAAAGCGAAAAGCAGGAAAAACGGCACGGAGACACCCCAAGCGATGATGGGTGCGGACGTTAATGAGAGGTTGGTTGGGTTGGGTCGGGAAAGTCGGGAACAAGTGAGCTGATGGGTTGCTTTTTCCCTTTTCCCTTTTTGCTCTCACTCACTCGCATTCACTCTCACTCACTCGCTCTCACTCTGACTCACTCGCTCACTCTCACTCGGTTGCAATCTCATAGGGTGCCTTCTCATTCTGTTCATCGTTCGGTCACGCTGTCTCGCTTTAGCTTAGGTCAGACGGCTGAGACGGGAAGGGACAAAGGAAGGAAGGAAGGAAGTTGCCACGTTCCAAGGTCAATAGACTTTCCACCCTCGGTAAATCGACACGATTCCGGACGAAGGTACGTACGTACACGGACACACATCGGCAAGTTGTGTTTTATGCGATAGTGGTGGTGATGTATATTTTTTTGCTTCTCTTTTTTGTTGCGTTTCGTTTTCCTTTCTTTGAACTTGTTTTGATGTTTTGTCTTTCCATTTGTTCTCATTAGTGTTTGATTTTCCTCTTCTGGGAACGTTGTTTCTTTGTTGTTTTGGCGTGTTTTCATTACGATTTGAATGTTTCGTCAAACTTTAGCCACCTTTGCAGTAAAAAAATAAAAGGATGTAGAAGTAATGTAAAAAAGCAAGCAATTATAAAAAAAATGGGATAACAATAAAATACCAAAAATAAACAATGTAAATATAACTATTTGTGTTTTAAAAAAAAATAGTACAATAATTTCCCTTTTTCTGCCGTTTTGCGTTTTGCGGTTCGCAAACGCACACCGCACAGGGGATTCGAGACGAAGCCAAAATCCGTAGCAAACCGAAAAGTGTCCCGAATCCTGCACCGTCCAGTGACTCTGTGTGCATTTTATCGATTATTTTCCCGAGACCCGAGTATGTTCCCGAGGGATTGCGCCATCAAGCAGAAAGTTATAGTAGTTGGTGTCTGCTTCTTGCGGTGCGAACGAGAGGCCAGATGTGTACGACGTATACCAATTGTTGTGCCAATGGAGAATGGTGGTCTGCAATGAGGGAAAATTTTGTACACGGTGGAGGAAACCGGAAAACCCAACCCCTTTGTCCCACCTTATTGGGGAAGGGAAAATATTCGTCCCCATTGTGTGTGTGTGTGTGTGTTGGATTTTTTCGTTCGTCTATTTGTTCTTCCAGCGATTGTCCTGCAAAATATAGTCGGCTAGCGACCGGGTTGTTGTTTTCCGGCACGGTCCTTGGCCTCTCGCTCTCCCTTGACACACGCGCCAGGATTGGCGGAAATTCGAAACGTCTGACGGCCTGGTTCGAACGCGGAGATGAATGCCGCTGGAAGTCGCCTGATATTGGGGCACAGTGAGGTGCATAATTATAGGTACAACATGTCAGTTAAGTGTTTTTTTTTTAGCTAAATAAATTTGCAACTTAATTTTGACACACAAAACGCCTAAAGGTATGCAAAAATTATACTTTTAATCGTTCACACATTCCTGCTAAAACTGATCGTACACATACAGATTGCATACTTTTAGGCCACAGCAACAAACAAAAACATATCCCAGTAATAAGCCACGATTTCGAAACGGCTAGGCTCACCAGCAATCCCGTCACCGTTCATTTATCGCTAAGAAGCGGTCGGTACCACTTCACTTTTTGCAGACTCTTATTTGCTGCAACCCAAGCGTTGCGCCGGGTCATTCATTCGCCGGTGAAGCACCCTCTAGTGCAGATAACGATTCATGCCGACGCTTCCGGTCGCTTCTGCACCCTGGACTCATCCGCGTGTCTATCGTTCGGAAAGCTGCAGCATAAATGACATGCCTGGTTTCCTGAACCATAGTCGTAGGGATAAAGCGAAAAAAAAATACAGACACACACACACACAGACAGTTTGGTACTTCTTTTTAGAGAAAATGCGGAAAGAATGTACGCCGAGTGCAAGGTTCGGTGGATCAGGTGCAAAAGGATACACCATGTATGTGGACAATGGCCAACGTGGCCGAACGTTGAACGAACCGATGTTCGTGACTATACAAGGCAGCAAAGCGCTAACCTTAAGCAGTGGAAACAATCACGGATAATGGAGTTAAATGGTTTTACGATTGAAATGCTGAGACGAGCGGCTATTTTGGTTTATTTATGATGCAAAGGTCTGCTTGAGTCTAGACGGTTGGTGAAAATTTTGGGAACCTATAAAAACGAAACACTGTACAAGATGTTATAGGTTTTGGATTATGTAAAATCATTTTTACATTTTAAAATATACCTTTCACTACAATTGTTCCCAATTAAAAGGGAATGTTTTAGTTTTTTTTGTGTCACAAATCAAGAACGCGTTACAGTCTCCATTGTATTTGATGAAGCAAAACCCCATTTTTCCCGGAGAGGGTTAGTTAAGGTCGCATATTTATGACACACTAAAGTACCATAGAAGTAATGACCACGTTGGTGTACACCCCTTTCACTCTTGTTTTTTTTTTGTTTTTTAGTACCGCGAAACCATTTTTGCACAACTAAATACCGGGCAAACCGGAAGTCTGCATGCAAATTTCGGGCAACCGTTTGCTGAACGGAACGGGGTGAAAAATCACGTAAAAGGGAACGTAACAGGGAACAAGAAATGAGAAGGAATTTTAGGTGCGCTTGATAAAATATCCTTTTTGTGTTTTTTGTTTAATTTTTGCTCCTCTTTTTGGCAAATGTGTGTCCCGGCATTATTTCGGGCAGGAATGTTTTCTCTGTTTTTTTTTTTTGCTATTTAATATTTTTTTCCACATAACAGCATGGGGAAGCGAAACGGTTCCAAATAAACCTGTCCTGTTTTATGTTCGGATTTCCAAAACAAAAAACAAAAAAAAACAAACATCATGCCACTTTCGGTTGTCACCGGGTGTTCTTTTTTTTTGGGTTTTGTTTTGTCCATACATCACGCCATATTGAGCACGTTTTACGTGATGAAACCTTTTGATGCGATTTTTGGATTTTTGTTTCACTCTCCAAGAACTTTGGCTCCGGTCATAATGGTAAGGGGATGTTTTTTTTTCTTTTATTTCAAAAAACTATGGTAACTTTCTGGTAGGAAGTATATCAATGTAGGGGAGTAAGAAAAAAAATGAAATATTGTATTTAAAATGGTTTTTATGTATGCAGCACAGGGTTTAAGTTGTGCCGATTCTTTCAAAATAATTAATTTTAACAAATTAATATACAGTTCGTAACGTAACAATACGAATACCTAACTAAATCGAAAAATATAAATACAAAATAGCGAGATTGATATGAAGTTTGTTCAAAGAGTTGATCGAATAATAAGTTAGAGAGGCCATTTTCCATTCCTTCCTATGCCACATTTTATTGCAAAGTTTAGCTATATTACAATAATTGTATTTTTTTTCTCACCAAGTACAATGATATAAATAACTAGTCCGTACATAAGAAAATTTGAACAAGAAATGTGTATAACTACTGGTTCATTAATTGAAATATTCGCTCTAAATTATTTTAATTTCCATATTTGGAGAGCGTTTTCATTACGATTCTATGAAAAATTGCAAAACTGCCTAGACCGTTTTTTTATGAATAAAAATAAAAAATCCATGCTAAATTAAATAATGGAACCAACATGCGTAACAAAAATACTATAATTAAATAAAATATACTAAATGTAGCTTCATTATTTTGCAAATGTTATTTATACACATATCATGTGGCATTGCTACGGAACAAAAATTTATTTATTATATTATAAAGATCGGCTAGGCCTTGTTGCTTTTAGAACCAATATAATGTATGAAATAATGTTATGACTATGCGTGCTAAAGGAACTTAAATGTGAAAACAAGGTTTGAAATAGATGCCTCTATCTTTTATTCTAAAAAACAATACAACACAAACACCCAAAGTCGCTATGGTCTGTATTGCTCACCTTATTAGAACGAGCCAAAATAAAACAACAATATAAACCATTAAATTTGTGCTGTAAACCCGATTCCTTCCATCTAGAACGTTCTTATCGAAAGGTAAATAAAACCGAGGGAAGCAAATAAACATGTTGGTAGGTTGTTTTTTTTTGTTATTGTGCTCATGTTGAACAACTTCAAAATATACTGGCACATAAATATAAAACATTATTCACACACACATACACACACACACATACACACGTCACTATCCTTTGCCGCACACGGTGACACGGTATCGTAGGGATGGGGTAAGTCTCCTTCACAACACGGCCTCTTAGAAAGTAAAAATCAAACAACAACCATCCCCGCCCATTCTGTGCCAACTCCTCCTCCTCCTGCTCCATTCTTCCCCCCTTTTCCCTAATTCCCGCTTTTGTCTCGCTGTTTGGTAGATGAAAATAATTATTTTCCATTCGCAATGGAGTATGAGTGGGTGAAATAACCAGAGAGAAAGAAAGAGAGAACAAAACGACGAACCCGGTCGACTGGTCTAGTTGCCCTATCTATTCCTCGCCCCCAAGCATAAAAGAGAGGAAGGTTGGGAAAATTGTCCGGAACGCGCTACTGGCGCTTTACCCGGCAGCGGCACGGCCAAACTCTCGATCGTGTAGCATTTAGTCCCGGGAAGCCTTAACAACGTGTCAGGGCGAAATCCAGGCAAACTCACGGGAAACGGCAACAAAATCCCACTGGCCAACTATGGGCGAATGGGCGAAAACGTTGTACAAAAAAAGGGCCACCACCCAGGCCAGTTGCGTGAAAGGGAACCAAGCGGAGGGCAAGCGAAATGGAGCCATTTTGATGGAAAGTGAATCTGTCTGCAAAAACCCTCCAGGGCTCAGGGGGCGTAGAGGGGAGGAGGGGGGAAGAATCAACCCCACCGGACATCGAAGGTACGGGAGTTTGTCTGGACTGTTCCTACAAACCCAGGTGTGCGTGTGTGTGTGTGTGGAACAAGTGGAACAAGGGAAGGGCATTTTCATTCTGGAGGTTCCTGGGTTCCTTGGAGG